>LPNX010626876.1:53866-68976 GCA_001517045.1 Pseudotsuga menziesii
GAGGGTGTTAGTGGTAGGGGGAGACATAGGGACACTACTACATATGGCTCTAAAGTCCCATGAAATTTTTCCACAAAAAAGTTAAAACGTTGTTTTTGTGGAAAAAGAGTTTAAATTTTTGGAAAAATTTGAAAGTGCCCCTGACTTTCATCGCTATAGCGACGTTATGGAAATTTAGCTGCTATTGCAACGAAATTTCATGTCTATTGTGATGAAAGTTCCATAACGTCTCTATAGCAATGAAAGGTCAAGAACATCGTTATAGCGATGAAAGTATCAATGAAGGTTTATTTGCATTATTTGTATGGAAACACTTAGATTATTTGCATGTATTTTTTTCACCCATAGTTTCACTTGGTAAACAATATATCTATATGTTTATAGACATAGGTACACATGTCGTTAAGTCTTGTGGGACCTATATCGTGATTTTGTATGGGGACTCCTCAAGGGTGTTGTACTAATGAGAATCATTAACTATTACACAAACCTGTTTTATTTAGTACTTTACTTGTCCTATAGAAAATAATATTTTGCATTATGTCATTTTCATGTGTTTCACCAAATTGGAAAAGTGCATTTGGAACATAAAAGTGTAATGCCTATTACACTAAAGATGACCATAATTTTAGATTTTTTGTTGATAGTTCACAATTTATTCACATTCTAGATTAGGCACACAACATATGTTTTTAGGTGGGATAAAGTAGAATCTAGGAAGTAAAGATCTTCAATCTAAACAAGCATACAAAATTGTAGTGTACGTACCGATCTTTGTAGACAAACACTAGGATATTTCCAACTGATATGTATTTTTCTCTCATGGTTGATTTTATCATTATATGGTGTTTGGGAAGAAAATTAATCACGAAATTATCTTCTTTTTTGGATATCTCTAGGTTTATTTTGGGACTCCTTAAATAGGTTTTGAAGTGTAGGTATGTGAGTTTTGTATGTATTTGAGGGAATACAAAGTCACTAAGGGTTGTTTAACATTTGTTATGAAATTATATTTTATAGAGGGATTGTTGTGTACATGTTTAAAGAATTATATGTAAAAAGAAATATCAAAGTCATGGTCATATATGTAATGTTTACACCACCTTTTTCTTAGTGTAGTTATAAGATAATCTACCTATCACATGGAAATTTGTATGGTTTTTTAATACAACTTGAGTTTTGGAAACTCCACTTTGAGAATTATAGGGGAGATGGAAATTTTAGGTCTCTATGTATAAAATTAGAAAACCATAAATGGGAAAAATGGTTCCAAAAAATTTCATAGGAAAACATAAACATCACAATATTCGTGAAAACAATGAGTAAGTAATATGGTCAAAAAACAAGAAGAAAAGAAACAAAACTCAATGACCCTACAAATGTAGGAGAAGAATCTAGTTGTTAATCCATGTGATTCATTGGTTGGACTTGACCTTCCTACACAACCCATGAAGAAGACCATGTCCATGACAAGCAACAAATGTTCACTGACCCTACCAATGTAGAAGACTGTAGTCATTGATCCATGTGATTCTTTGATATCCATTCAATTACCAAACACATCAAGGTTTGAACAATTCATGATATCTTGCATATCTAAGGAAACCAATTTTGATAAGGCCCCACCTCCTAAGAGGGAGAAGCTTCAAGGATGACTTATGTTATTTCATAAATAACTATGAATGCACATCCTAATACATGAATTTGTCATGTCTACTTTATATTTTTCCTTTCTTTTCCTTTTCGTTCCCCTTTTTTTCTTCCCTTTATGTTTTTCATAACTTGTCAATGAAACTAAATTGAGGTGTAGGAAAACATTGTTATAGTATTATGGATGAAAGCATTCAAATTGCATGCCTAGACTGCACACACACTACCTAGATTTCATCACCATCTTCATCATAATCATCCTCATCGTCGTCATCATTAGCATCATCATCATCACCATCATCACCATCATCATCAGCATCATCATCATCATCATCATCATCATCCTCATCATTGTCATCATCATCATCATCATCACCATCCTCGTCATCCTCATCATCCCCATCTTCATCATCATCAACATCATCATCATCAACATCACCATCATCATCATCGACATCATCATCATCATCATCATCATCATCGACATCATCATCATATCATCGTCATCGTCATCGTCATCATCATCATTAGCATCATCATCATCATTTTTATCATCATCATCATCGACATCATCATCACCATCATCATCATTAGCATCATCATCATCATCATCATCATTGACATCATCATCATCATCATCATCATCATCATCATCATCATCATTTCCATCATCATCACCATCATCCTCATCATCAACTTATCCTCATCATCATCATCATTAGCATCATCATCATCATCATCATCATCATCATCATTATCATCATCATCATCGACATCATCATCATCACCATTAAGGGAAGGATCTAACATAGTGTCTTTGTGGTTGAAATTTCCTTATCTTACTTTGGAATTCTAGCATGACGAGGTCTTTGGGGCCATAGGAGACCAAATTGGGAGATTGGATGGGTCTTTGAATGGTAGGCCATTGCTAGACATGGACCTAGGAAATGGTCTCTTGAATGTACTTGAAATTGAGGTATGTGATTGGTCATAAAGAAGAACTAGACTATATAAATATCCCATTCAAGGGTGCAAAATGTAACAAGTATGAGCATTTAAAAGTATTAAGGTGCATTTATTGTTTCATATTTCAATATTTAAAAATGTTACTCGTATAATAAGGACCTAATCACTCTAATTAGTGAGTTAAGATTTAGTAAATAACTATAATCAATCACAATAATCAATCCCCTTCCATAGATGGTGTAAAAGAGGTTAGAAACATTGACTCCCAACATCACTTTGCTAAATCTCTTCCTCCACATGATATAAACCTTGTTGTGCATATATGGATTTATTTGTGATGGGTATTTCAATGAACATGCAATCATTGTGAATATATGAAGAAGAGATCATAATCATAAACATCACTATCTAAGAGGACCACCCTGTCATAAATAAACTCAAGGCCATAATAGCTATAATATATTCCTCTTTAGTAAAAGAGAACCGTTAAGATCAACATATTGATAAATGCACAAATAGGGCCTAGGATCCCATTAATTTAGTCACTAGTAATGTTAATATATACCATGGGTTTGAGATCACAAACCTTGAGAAGTGAGAGAATGTAGTAGTACTAGTTCATTTACATGTAGTAAGTAACATTAAATTTAAGTACCGCTAGTTGTTCGACCCAAACTCTTCTTGATTTGAGCTCAAATAACTTTTAGAAATAAGGGTATGTTGTGTCCCTAATGAAACCAAAGACTGGAATAATTACAAAAATAATTCATATACTTATTGTGTATGTTAGACATTTGGGTCTCATGGTCTATTCATGGCCTAATAGTCAATAAAGGTTATTTTGTATACTAAGGCACACTTGTAGTGCATGTATTTTCACACTCAAGGATAATTATGCACATATCTCCAACATGGTAGTGTCACACTTGATTTTATGTGTGATAGAACCATGAAATCCATAATCATTGATGTCATCATTATAACCTCCTACTATCATTGATGGAACATGTTAAATTTCTTTCCATAAGTAGCATTTTCCTTAGCTTAGGTGCATGGTTGTGTCTTTCCCACTAGGGTACTAATAGTTAGGTTGATTTCCTTATATGTTCATGTGTTTTCCCCTCCTCTTTCCTAGTTATGGTCCTTGATCTATGGATTTTCCTTAGATCTACGATTTGTGGACTTGAGAACAATTTCAAGGTCAATGACCTACATATTTGCTAGAAATCATATGATAAATTCATATTTCATCATGATCATCAACATCATCATCATCGTCGTCATCATCTTTGTTATCACCATCATCATCTTCATCATCGTCATCATCATCATCGTCGTCGTCGTCATCTTCATCATCATCATCTCCATCATCATCGTCTTCGTAATCATCATCGATATCGTCGCCACCATCATGATCATCATCGTCACCATGATCATCATCTTCATCATGATCATCATTGTCATCACCATATTCATCATGATCATCATTTTCATCACCATCTTCATCATCATCATCATCATCTTCATCATTATCATCATCGTCATCATTACCATCATCATCATCATCATCTACATCATCATCTTCATAATTATCATCATCATCGTCATCATCATCATCGTCATCACCCTCTTCCTCTTCAACATATTCATCATCGTCGTCGTTGTCATCATCACCATCACCATCGTCATCACCACCACCACCATCATCATCATCATCATCATCATCAAATTGACACCAAATAAGCTATCATGATGATGTCCTAGCAAGCTATGGTTTATATCAATATTAAAGGCCTTCTAACATTGCATATCGATTCAGAGAGCCCCTTCCACCTCGGTGTCTCTAGTCAAGACATGCAGTGAGGTACCTATAGATTCAGATGTTGGTGGATGTGTTCACTAGTCAGATTGTCATCAAATTAGTGTTATTTCTGATCATGATCACAACATCCTAGCTTCTTTAAAAGTACATACATACATATATGTATTTCATTAGGGAAATAATATTTTAGAAAATCCTAAATCCGAATATCTAAAAAGGCACATAAATCCAAACTCTTCAATTTCTTCTTTGAAGCACTATCCAGAATTTGGCACCATTGACCTCTTCTCATAGTTAATGGGAAAATCTAAATGCTAACAAGATTTTGTTTTTGTTATATTTTATGTTTTTTTAAATATATATATATTTGTTAATTTTTTAGATTATAATAACATATACTATATATAATATTTTGAGTTTTTATAAAAACATTTAATTTTTTATAAACAATTTAGGGAGGATTTGGGGAGGATTTGCTATTGTTGTGAATGAGCAATGGAAATACCTTATCCAGAATACCCATTTTGAACCTATTCATGAACCCTGGTTGTGACTGTGTGAGATGCATTCATCCATCCATGGCAGCAATAGTAGGGAAATGGAAAGGCCAATTGGCCTTGATACCCTCTTCTTCTTCTTCTTCCGAGGGTTTAGGAGCTTTGCGAACATATTGATCAACATCGATCGAAGAGAATGACATTGTGGTGGTCGAAGGAGGTCTAGGAGGGTACATTGCCACCATTAAAATCACTCAGCCTGGTCTCAAGACAACATGTATAGAGAAACATGGCTCTCTGGGAGGCACCTATCTCAGCATGAGATGCATTCCCTCCAAGGTATCATTACTTTTTACCATTTTGTAGTCCATTATTTCTATTATTAACTTTTTTACAGAAGCTCAAATTAAATTTAGCCATGGTGGGATTCAAAACTTAATCCCCTCTATTTAAACAACTCTTATTCTGGTTTTCGATAATTGCCTGATAGGGTATTTTCACTTTGCATATTGTTGTTTAGAAAATGGTCAGAAAACATGTATTTTCGATTGTTGTTTAGAAAATGGCCAGAACACATATATTTCATTTGTTATAGCTTATGATGCCTTCCCAAAGTGTTTTATAGACTACTATTATCATTTCCTGATTTGTAAGAAAGCCATGTTTTCTCAAAATGGGTGGATTCCAATTATTGCTTTAATTGTAATCATTTTCTTTTCAAAAAAATACGTTCTAGTTCTGGTTGAATTATGGCTAACTGCATCCCAAGTCTTTCTTAAAGTTTCTGCAAATGTTTCCAAACATGAACATGAAACACAGTAAATGCCATATTTGTGTGAACGGATCCTGTAAGTGGTTATTCTTCTCATGGACATTGAAATTTCTATACAACAACATAGGTAGCAGAGCTTACCACCTTTTTGTAACTCCCATACAAATAAAGCTGGTTGAACGGCTGTAACACCCATACAAATAATTTTCCAAGGTTTTTTTCGCAGGTGAAAGATTTAAACTTTGACCTGGTGTGCTATTTGATACCACACCATCATCAACTCCAAGCATTGCAAGTGTTAGGTGAGTTTGGATGTCACAACTCCCATAATTTGCTGCATATTCATCCTCAACCACTTCATCTATGTATTTGGAAATTGTCAATTTCCTTTTGGTCCAATAATTTAGCTCATCTCCTTCTCCTTGTAATAATTTCAAAATTTCTGATGAGAAGTGACAGACAAACAATCAGGAAGAAATAATTTCAAGTGCTTCCATGAACATTTATCCAAGTCAAAGTTTGGCAAAGCAATTTTAATGCAAAACTAGGCTGCTTCAATTAGGGAAATCAAAACTTTCAATTCAGAACTGGCAATCCAAATTTCAGCTAGGATTGGTATCCCCAGAAAATATATATACTCTTAATTGAATTGGAGCCAAAGAAGATATGCTGGATCTTTTTGCATATGCTAGGAAGGGTAATTTTCATACTCATGCATTGGCCTAAGATATGATGTATTCCCTTTTGTCCATTAATTAAATATAATATGCATTTTCCAAAAACAGAAGACAAAGAAAGCTATGATAAATGGAGGTCATTATTGGAAATTGGTGTTTTGTATATTTTTCTATATCTTACCAACAGTATTCAAAAGGTATGATATGGGTAAGCATGATGATTCTGCAAATTAAGGTCCTTAATGGCAATCGAGGCTTTGTATATTTTGGTACAGCTCGCAAATCATTCAGCCTAATCTGTGTAAGTGTGATGATTCTATAAATTAAGCCATGGAACACATGTTTAGATATGGAACCCTAAACACTATATCAAAACACCCTTGGCCCTAGGTCAGAAGACTATCAACTCACTATTCTATGTACTGTTCCTTATTATGACTATAACTGTCTGAGGAGAAAAGGAACGAGTTTAAGGTTCAATTATGTTTTCATGTTATTTGAGAAAATAAACCATTTATCATTTAATATCAATATGATTAATTTTGAATTTGATTGAAATTATATCTTAACATGTGATTGAAAATGGCATATTCTTTTGTTAGACTTTTATCTTTTAATTATTATTTTTTTCAATTAATCAAAGGCATTATTTAGATTGGTTTATTTGAATTTCATTGTTATGCATTATATTTTTGTGTTATCAAGATGTTGATATATCATTATATAATCCTACTTCACTATAAATTCCACCAAAAGTATATTGTTGTGCTCATGGGTATTTACTATAGATAGTGGGAGTAGAGTGTTCTCACTTGCATGGTTGTGTGTTACCATTCATCTCCTCTTTGCTTGTTCTCTTTTATCTCTATATATTTATATAGTATTTTATAGTATCCTTTTTTGGGGGGCATATTATCCATTTTGGATCTTCTCCCTATACATTGATGATAAAGATATATGGAACACACATGACGATATACCTTGAGAGAAAAAAAGATTAAAGTCCTTGGTTGGTCCTGTTGGTCCTGTGGGTCCAGTGGGTAAAAGAGATTGGCTCCCCACCTTTATGGTACTAGGTTGATCCAAGACCATTTTTCTGCTGAAAATATAGGTTGTGTTTAGTTCTGTGGGCCACTTTTGGACTCTTAGCTTTGGCGTCATTCCTCTAGGGATGCTAAACCTTATTTGTGACTGTGTAATGTGTATCCTAATGGATTGTGACTATGTATGATCTCTCCTAGATGGGACATGGACTGTGATGACCTCCCTCATTTTTAAAGTGGATTGTTGTAACCTGTCCTAGCTAGGCCATGGCTATTTTGACCTTACCTATCTATACATGACTTGTTTGGTGTTGATTATGCTAGAGGGAGTTGTGATATTTCATGATCTTTTATAGCCTAGGCTGGACCATAAGACATGGACATTTCATGGAACCTTATCATGAATCGTCTAACCAACTCTGTGAATGCATCACTTAAAAAATGTGACATGACAACACATCCTTTTAATTACCACCCCTAATCGGGGACAAGATCTGCTTTTACCGGTACATAGGAAAAAAAGATAGGGATTATGGATGCAGCATGTTCTTGGTCAAGAGACATCCCTTAGGAGTGCAACAGTAGACTTAATGACATTGCAAGGAGTCTTATCACGATGCATCTCATCAACTCTGCAAATTCACGTGGGAGATATCTCTATGTATGGATGTTTTTTTGTGGATAATTCTAACAAAACTAAATCGAAAACATTTGGAATCTTGATCCCCTAATGTCCAAAAGAAAGCTGACCTAAAATTAAATAAAAATTTAACCTGCCATAGGTGCATCTCAACCCTGCATTTTCTAGGCACTAAGTGGTTGCACTTTAGTGCATCCTTAATATGAAATTGTTATAGAAGTTTGAAATGCTTGTTGTTGAAGAAGTCATAAAGCTTTGTGAGTGTCTTTGCGGCAACCAATCTCTAATCACCTTGAAATTTGCTAGATCGATGTGTACTCCATCCCATTCTATAATGCATTTGAGGTATTGGATCCCTCGCATTTTGAAAGAGCATTTTTTGAGGTTGGAATAAAGCTTGTGGTGCAGCAAAGTGTTAAGAACTTACTGAATGTGCTCCATATGCTCCTCCCATGTTTAGCTGAAGATGAGGATATTATCTAGGTAGACGACCACCCATAAATTAGTGCCAATATGATCCATTATCCTCATGATTGTTGCAGGTGTGTTAGTTAATTCCAATGGTAAGACTAATCATTCGAAAAGTCCTTACTTGGATCCTAATGTTGTCCTCCACACATCAACCAATTCAATTGGCACTTGATGGTACCTTGACTTGAGAGCAATGTTCTTGTGGAGGGCTGAGAGTAGAGTTTTCTCAACTTGGGGGTGGTAGATGGTTGAGAGAGCTAGAGTCAGCTACCTAAGGCTGGGAGGAGTGATCTCTATCCATAGCTAGTTTGTACCTTTGTCTATCAATAAATAAGTACACTAAATAATGTGTTTACAAAAGTATTATGTAAATTGTTTATTGCATATGTGGAATTAAATTGTTTTAATAGATCATGTGCTTTGAGTTAGTTGTGAAGTGTGGATGTTTCATAAATGATATATTGGTTTTATTTCATTAAAATTGTTTTTATTCTATCTATGATTACATTCCTCATGTAGTTCTCCTTAGCTTGGCGTTTTTCCCCATTTAAATTGATTGACTTAACATGGTTTTCATTCCAAGAAATCATTTTTTCTTCTAAAACCAACTTGGGTGAAGAGAGAGATATTAATCGGGGTTAAATAGACAATCATTAGAATTATAATGTTGTGTGTGTACAATGTAAATTACCTCAGCAAAATTTGGTGGTTCCGTTTACTGGAAGATTTACTTGTGGTGGGAATATTTTTCTCGTTTAAAAACATTCTTATTGGGTCGAATTGAACCCAGAAAACTGTAACTTAAAATTTGTTTTGAATTGATGAGGTTTTTGGGTGTTTAGAAGAGTAATAATTCTACAAAATTGTGGGTGTAACCTTGATTTCATTTTATTTATGAAACTAAGTGTTTGATGCAGCAACACATTGGTATAGTATGATAAGGAGTCATATTTATATTTTTCATCCAGTTGGGGCATAGTCTATCTAGGATGATAACCATCAATGTAAACTTAACCTATAATTCGTTTTATTTATAAAACTAAGTGTTTGATGCAGAAAAAAATTGGTATATCCTGTTAAGGCATTATAGTTGTATTCTTCATCCAATTGGCACATAGTCTATCTAGGATGATAACTAGCACTGTAAACTTAACCCTCTAGGCCTTTGGAAATCCATAGTTTAAGAATTTCGCCCAGAACATTTGAAGAACCATGCTAGAGATGGTGGCAGGAATTTATGTTTTATAAACACAAAATAATGGTGAAAAATGTCCAGGTCATCTGTAGACCATGCTATAGATAGGAGTATATATATTTTGTTGTTAAATCATCAGTAAAAAGGGATAGAAATATGCCCAAACCTGTTGAGAATACCAAGGGGTCCCCTGGTTCCTTGAATCTTTATTCTTGGTTGTTGGGTGTGGGAATTAATATAGAATCACCTAGCATTGTGGAGGAACAACCCAAAAAATGCCATAGTGCCTCTAATTATGAAATCATCAAGTAGAATGAATAGAATTTGCAGCTACATTCGCATTCAGTTTCTTGCATTCTATATGGAGACTATATTACATGTGTATGTTCCACAAATATTTGTCTTAAGTGGTTAAATAAATATAGGACCAAAACCTTAGGATGCAATCTTTTTCTCATTCCCAGAGTAGGAGGTGAACCACCACGTTCTGAAGATTAACTAGGCAATGTATTTTCGGCATGGATTGAGTTATACCATGAAGTGAAGGTACAGATATCCTACCTATTCTAAACTCTGACTACATTGTGATGATTTTTAGATTATGCCCTTATATGGCTTCTGCAAGCTCTAAAATATCTACATTGCACTTTGGCTGATATCTCTTGTAATTCTTAAGTTCTATTTTATGATTGGTTTTAATATTTAATACATAGTAGTTTGGGAATAGTAGCAGGTTTTCCTTTTGCATGAGAAAGAATTATTCAACCAACCATGAACCTACTTTCTTATTCACTTCCATTCATTACATATTGGTTGTGTCCCATAACATAACTGTCGTTGTTTTTATATTTATTGTGCATAGACATTGTTTTCTTGGATGTGCAATCAAAACCATTATTATTTTGCAACAATTAAATAATTCAATATGTATTACGTCATTTGGGTATGTTTAAGGAGTTAATACTCTTAACTAAACAGTTTGGCATGCTGCCCCAAATTGCTACCCTATAACATCTAATTATCCTCTTTACAAGATAATGTTTTGGTGGATTACTTTTTGTTGCTCCAAGAAATTGTGATTATTTCCAAGCTCAAAATGTATGTTGTAGGCTGAAGCAAACTCCTTGTCATTCATATAACCTTTGTGATGTGAGTCAATAAATCCATATGATTTTTGGAATATTCCAACACACAATGGTCATACAATTCTCTTAGTTTCTAATGACGTACAAATTCTAGGAATGCCATAACTGTAGGAAGCACACCAACTACTTAATTTACCGCAGGTCTTCATATTGGAAGATATGAAAGGGTGCCAATCAACTCTTGAACCAAAGTTGCATTCGTTAGTTTTGACTTTGCATTTACTGATCAATTTTTCCAACTTTAAATTTGTCGTGGTGATAAGCAATTTGACATTTCTAACATAATTAGAATTTCATTTTCAAATATGGAAAGTGCTTCCTAGTCATAAAAAAATCAGATTTGTAGACATCCTTACAAATCCTGTATAAACTGAGAAATGGAATATACTCATGTTAAAGTTGCTAAGTCAATGATGATTTTCTCTTTTTATTAATGCTAATGGTTAGTATTCATGAAGGGAGTTGTAACAATTTGGTATTAGATCTAGGGGTTTCAACACTAGGACTCTGGGGTAGGGGAGGGGATTTACCTGGGAAGCAAAATTACATGGTTGCTATGAAATGGTAAGCACAATATTGGGGAAAGTGATTCCTTAGTCCCTCAAAGGAAGGTCATTAAATTCCTGTCTTCTATTTCACTGGATTTAAAAATTTGTAGGTCAATATGGACCTTCTAGCTTAGGTTTGATTTTTTGCTACATTTAGGTACACATCTCCATAATTCAAATCCTTACATTGTATTACCATGAAAGGTTAGAAATTTGGTGTGGCTATTGGGATAGAGTAAAAAATAAACAGGCTTGGAAATGATAACCATTTGTTTGCTGGAAACAGATTTAAAAATTGTAAGCTAGGACCTGGAATAGTGCAAAGTGTACATACATATTCTGCAAATATGCTAACTGTTGAATTTCTCCAATAATTTTCCTAGGAAATACTTTGATAATCCTAATCTTATATTATGCTACCCATAACCTCTCATGGAATTCCATTCATAAGATAGGTGCATGAATGGCCATTAGACATTTGATATGTTGCTACACAATTATCAAAATGCAACTTCTTTCTATTAGTTTTATGCTTGTTTTATGATTTCCTCTTTGCTTCCTGTTTGTTTAGTTGGACATTAGTTGGATTAAATGCCTTCCTAAAGGATACCCATTGAAATCAAACTTAAAATAATATCTTGTGTTGAGACCTTGAGGAGTGTTGAGATAAAAATATTTGGATGGGCAGATCGTTGCCCATATTTGTTATACCATTTTTCTTACAATTATGCTTTAGTCAAGAAGTGGGTATGGGCAACTCAATGGCCAAGACATTTTACACTCTTTTCATTGCATTCAAGTATGGATGGAATGATTTGGAGAGAAAATCATTGCCCAGCTTTGGCATCTTATTTCCATTTTGATAATGGTTGTAAATTAAAGTTTATAGGTAAATTGTTTCCTAGCTTGTACAACATTTGTGCATCGCATTTATATTGAAGTAAATTGAAGTGTATAGGTAAACAATTACCCAATTTAACCATTATTTGTGCACTGCGTTTCATGTTGAAGTAAATTGAAGTGAATGGGAAAATGGTTAACCATCTTGGGCAAGTCTTTTTCATTGCATTTGAATTGGTCTAAATCAATTTCATGAGCATTTTTATAATGCATTTTGGTGCATTGAAGTTGAATTTATTTTATCTAGATAAAATTGATTAAAATAGGGGAAGACCTTTATGCACTGCGTGTGTTGAATAAACCAATTTGTAAGGACGGCTTGATGTGGGAAAACCTTGGGTACTATAAATGTATGAAGGAGACGATTTGTATGGGAAAAGCATAGCTCAAAATTGACAATTCTCACCCTTATATTAATAAAAAAGTGACTAAGTTGCTCAATCAAGGAAAATGAGTATTTTTGGGTAACATTGTGAAAGTAACTATGGTTTGATGTTGTGGATTTGCTGAGGCAAATCATTGCCATGCTGGTTTTGATTTTTCAATTTTTATTTTAGTATTGAGATAATGAAACGTTATTGTAAAGCTTTAAATTTGCACTTTGAATACTAATGACAATAATGTCCTTGAATTTTTGACAATGGTAATGATTGCAAGCTTGAAGGGTTTATAATTGCTAAATTTTTGTGTAGTATAATTTCAAGATAACTAGCTTATAAATTAAGGATTTTTTTAATGATGTGGGTATTGCATCGGAAATGGTGACAACCATGTTCCACAATTCATGCATTTGAGAGTATGGTCTACAAATTGTTTAATTCCTTGATACAAATTCAACAAGTTTTTATTCTTTTATTGCTTTGAAGAAATTGTGATTAAAGTGTACATCCTTGGCCCCTTCCATAATTCCACTAGGATTTTGTTGTGAAATGAATGACCAGTGTGGTGTGCAAATTTTTGAAGGCCTTGATACAAATTCAACAAGTTTTCCTTCTTTTATTGCTTTGAATGAATTCTGATTAAAATGGATATCCCTGGCCTTTCCATAATGCCACTGGGATTTTGTCGTTAAATGAAGCATGCATATTTAGAATGCTTCCAGTAGTTTGTTGATATGATGATTATATGTATATTCTTATGGTAACCTTGCATAGATTGTATTGGTGTTGCGTAAGGATGCTAATTCTCCCTAACATATTGACATTGACCTGAAAATACAAAGGAGTGCATGGTATTGTATACCTATGAATACACTAAACATTAGAGTAATATTGTTCTAAAGTAACCTTGAATGGCTTACTCTTGACATAAGAATTAACATGGTTGTTTGATTTCTATGTATCTATGATTGATTATCTGGGTAATGATACCACCATGAACAATTCTATGAGGAAGGAATAAGGCAAGAACCATCGCTAAAGTTAAGATGATGATGTCAATCATGGGGGTAAAATTTGTAAAAAAAATGGAGGGAAAAAGAAAAAACTATTTTTTCTTATCGTATTTTTTACATATCTCCTTATCGGTTAAACCAAATTTCAAGTTTGGGGACTCGTTGGATGTGGAATTTAATTCCTCATCCAACCCATACCCACACTATATACTTCTGAGGTACCCACGACACCCAAAAATGAAAATTTGAATAAAAAAATGTATATTAAAATACTTTTTTATTGAATTTTTCATTTTTGGGTGTTGTGGGTACCTCAGAAGTATGCAGTGTGGGTATGGGTTGGATGCAGAATTAAATTCCACATCCAACGAGTTCCCAAACTTGAGATTTGGGTGAATCGATAAGGATATAGGTCAAAAATATGATAAGAAAATGTAGTTTTACTTTTTCTCCTCCAAAATTTAGAAATTTTATTTTTTATTATAACTCTTATTTTATTATTTCCCTTATGAGGCCCATTTTAGACCTCAAAAATCCCCTAATGTTAGGAGCATATGTAGTAATAACGTGCACGTGTTTTTATTCAAAAAAATGTGTTCGTGTTTTTGTTCAAACAAACACACATGTGTTTTTGTTCAAACGAGCACACATGCATTATTTAACATTACAACTATATCGTTTAGTTTGGTGATTATAACATTAAAAGGTTGGGGGGGCATGGTAAGGGGTTAGAGGTATACATAGAGAGGGAGAGTTAAGGGCTTAGAGGTAGAAGCCAATGAAGGTGTTAGGAAATTGGGGGTAAGTGGAGAAAGGGGAAAAGAGAGTGAGACAATGGGTTAGTAAAGGGGCGGATATATAGGAGGAGGAGGGGGGGTTAGTAAAAGTTGGGGGGAAGAGGGGGGTGTTAGTTGTATGCGATGAAATGTGTGTGTGTGTGTGTGTGTGTGATAGAGAGAGAGATAGGGGGTTGGGGAATAGATTATAGGGGTTGGGTGGGAGAGAGAGAGGGGGGGTGAAATGCTTAGTATGAGTTGGGGGGAAGAGAGGGGGCTAGTATTAATTAAGGGAAATATTTTGGAGGAGAGAGAGAGAGAGATGAGGGTTGGTGTTAGTGGTAGTGGGGGACGTATGGATGTGTGTGTGAGAGAGAGAGAGTGGATGGGAGGGGTCTCAGTGGTATGGGGTGACCTATGGATGTGTGTCTCTGTGAGAGAGAGAGAGAGAGAGAGAGAGAGAGAGAGAAAGAGAGAGAGGGTGGGTTGGGGAATAGATAGGTGGGTTCAGGTTAGGTGTAGTTGTATGATTTTGGGAGTGAGAGATAGTGGAGAGGAAGTTAGTAAGATTTAGGGGGGATGGAGAGAGAGTGGGGGGTGAGGGGTTAGTGGTTT
>LPNX010626879.1:1345-22129 GCA_001517045.1 Pseudotsuga menziesii
GTTACCAATCTATTAAATTACTCATTCAAGTGAAGGTAAAACTATGACGTTTACACCTCACCAAGTTGTAACAAGGATTTTAAAAATCCTCAAAATATCCTTCTACAAGAACTATTGATGATATTACCAGGTTGTACAAATTTAGCAACTTTGGGTCATCACTTTTTCCTTCAGTTTTTGTTGCTCATAGTGATAGCCTGAGCAAACTTTGGCATGAGCGATTTGGTCACTTAAATTATCACTCATTGCAACAACTATGTAAAGACAATATGGTGACTGGTATTCCACTGGTATCTTGCAAGGATGGTGTTTTTTCTAGTTGTGTACTCAGAAAACATCATGGGGATAGTTTTGACAAACGTGCCTCTTGGCACACCTCGGTTCCCTTGGAGCTTGTGCATAGTGACTTATGTGGCCCTCTTCCATCTGCTTCCTTTTCTGATTTCAAATATTTCTTAACTTTCATTGATGACTACTCCAGGTGCACTTGGGTTTACTTCCTAAAACTTAAGAGCGAAGTATTTAACATGTTCTTGGCCTACAAGGCCCTTGTTGAAAAACAATCTGGTCATCAAATTATTAAGTTAAGATCTGACAATGGAGGAGAGTATGTTAACAACAAGTTCACTACTTTTTGTACTGAACAAAGAATCCAACAACAACACATTGTTCCATATACACCACAACAAAATGGTGTAGCTAAATGAAAGAAGCGCACTTTAAAAGAAATGGCTAATTGTATGATCCAATCTAAGGGACTAAGTCTTCAATATTGGGTTGAGGCCATAAATTTTGCAAATTACATAGTTAATCACACACCCACTAAAGTTTTACAGGGTATAACACTGGAAAAAGCAAGGAGTAAAATTAAACCAGATGTATGTCACTTTCGTGTGTTTGGTTGTGAAGCATGGGCTCACATTCCATATGAAAAATGAAAATCATTGTAGCCTAAAAGTGAAAAGTGCATATTTGTTGGATATTCTGAAGATGTAAAAGGTTATAGACTTCTTCAGCCACATTCTTATGATATAATCATTAGAAGAGATGTTAAATTTGATGAAAATATCTTGGCCTGCGAGCCTAATTTGGCAAGTGTGCCATCTTTGGCCTGCGAGCCTGATTTGGCAATTGTGCCTTCTTCTTCTTCTTCTTCTAGCTTCCTTGACAGGTTTCCAACTCCAGTTTCTGATGATGATAGTGAGGATGAAAATCCACCTTCGCCTGCTCATGTTCCTCCAATTGCACCAGCACCAATACTTCCTCTATGGGTCCGTTCAACATGTGAAGCAGCTGGTGATCTTATCGGTCATCCTAGAGATCAACGTCGAACACGTTCTCAGTTTTAGCGAGCCTCTTATATTTTGGCTCAAGTTTTTGAGAATCATGATCTAGAAACTTTTGTACAAGCTTCTGGAAATCCAGATTGGGATGCAGCTATGGATGAAGAATATTGTTCCTTAATGGCGAACGATAATTGGGATCTTGTTCCTCTTCCAAAAGGAAGAAAACTTGTCAGATGTAAATGGATCTACAGAACTAAGTATGCATCAGATGGAAGTGTTGAAAGACTTAAGGCAAGGTTAGTTGCCAAAGGTTTTTCCCAAGTTAAATGGATTGTCTACAATGAAACCTTTGCCCCTGTAGCAAAAATGAACTCCATCCGCCTTGTTCTTTCCCTTCCAGCCTTACATAACTGGGAAGTCCATCAAATGGATATCAAGTTTTCCTTCTTACATGGTGATTTACATGAGGAAATTTACATGGAACAACCTCCTGGATATGTTCAGAATAACTCTATCCTTGTTTGTCTCCTTAAGAAATCCTTATATGGCCTTAAGCAAGCTCCTAGAGCTTGGTATGCCAAAATGGATAGCTTTCTCCTTGACATTAGTTTTTCTAGATGCCATTCTGACCCCAATGTCTATACCAAGAAAGTAGGAAACCATCTCATCATACTTGTTCTTTATGTTAATGATCTTATCCTTACTGGTAGTGACCCTAAACTTATAACCCATGTGAAATCCAGTCTTAATTTTTTTTTTGAAATGTCAGACTTAGGACATTTGCATTATTTTCTTGGTCTCCAATTCTTGAAAACCAAAAAATGAATCTTTCTTTCCCAGTCTAAGTATGTTTGTGACCCTCTTTGTTGCTTCCACATGGAATATTGTAAACCAACCCCGTCTCCCTTCTAGTCTGGAGTCAAACTTTCTGCCACTTGTACTTCCCCTAAAGTAGATGCCACCTTGTATCATCAGCTTGTTGGTGGTATTTTATACTTGACTCATTCCCATCCTGACCTTTCCTTTGTTGTTGGTCATGTTGCCCGTTATATGCAAACTCCTCATGAAAGTCACTAGAAAGCAGCAAAAAGAATACTTCAATATATTCGAGGTACAATTCAGTTTGGGATTCATTACAGTACAGGGGGGAAACCTTTGTTGGTTGGTTTCACTGATTTATATTGGGTCGGCGATTCTAATGATCGAAAGTCTACTGCAGGTTATGTTTTCAGTCTGGGATCTGGACATGTCACTTGGGCTTGTAAGAAACAACAAGCTCTTTCTCTTTCTTCAGTAGAAGCAAAATATTGGGCCGCAGTTAATTCCAATCAGGAAGATTTATGGCTTCGACAGATCCTTTCAGAGTTTGGATTCAAGCAACAGCAGCCTATCCACTTTGGTGCAACAATCAAAGTGCCATCAAGCTTGCCAAATATCCAGTTCTACATCAGTGCAACAAACACATTGAGCTACACATGCACTTCATCAAAAATCTTATTCATGATTGTGTTATTGAAATGCTCTATTGCCCTACAGATGATCAAGTTGCAGACATATTCACGAAGTCTCTTACAGAAGCGAAGTTTTCTAAACTTCGGTCTATGTTAGGAGTTTAGGAATGTGCCCTTAAGGGGAGATAGGCTCTAATGCCTCCTTCCTTCTCCTAATAGTGTCACTTTTCCAAATCCTTCAATCCTATCCCAAGTTGTTCTTAAGGGGGGATGTTAGGATATTTAGACACTTAGGAGTTAGTTAAGATCAACTTGTGTAATATATCCATTAGGTAAAAGTCTGTTTCTTTAGTATGCATTAGTATGCATTTGTAAATATTCTAATCCAACGGTCACGATATGTTCTAGACATAGAGTGATCTGACGGTTCAACTTCTCTTAGATCATACCTACCATTGATCCATGGCTTAACACCCGATTGGTCTATGATCTCTATTTAAAGAGCATAGAGGGTCCTTGGCTAGTTGATCGATTATGAGAAGCTCATGTAACTTTCTTTCTTTTGCATAATAAATTGCTCAAAGTAGCTATTTGGATGGGGCCGTGGACTGTTTCCCTCTCGAGGTTTTTAACCATGTGACAAACATTGGTGTGTTGATCTGTGATCTATTTGTGTGAAGCAGTTGCTCAAGGTGTTTTTTCTTTTGGGAGTACCCTGTGTACCTGAACAACTCAATCAAAAGTTCATCTAAGAAAACTCAATCAAAAGCTGAAAATAATATAAGAATAAATAATAGGTATCCAAGTAGGACGAGGACAATTAAGAACATAAACAACTCTATCAAAAGGAGGAAATAATAATAGAAAAAATACTAAGTATCCAGCTAAATAGGACAAGAGGGAATTTAAGTACAAAAGCAACCTTAAAGAATAGTTTGGTCGTAGACAGATGGATCTCTAATAACTAGTAAGATCATGAATAAATAATGATAATAAAATACATAGATCCAAACAATATAGAGAAGTGGAGACTGCTGAGATTAGCTGATAGGTGAAGGACAAAGGGTGAGATTGGGAGCATATCCTTTGGTATACTCTTGCAAACAGACTATCACCAAACCTCATTCACCATCTTCAATAAAAAAAATCCAATATCTTCCAAATGTTTATCATAGGGACCAATGTGAACAGTGAGGTCTGGTTGGTGAGTAGGAAATGGACTGGCATGCCCACAGAGGACAATTAGTGGAATCCATGCTTAGAATGATGCATCAACAAGATTCCCTGTCTTGATCCCCAAACAAAATAAGAGGATCTTATAAAGTCTTTTTGGATTACAAAATCACTATCCATTTGGGAGAAGGCAGTTTGGTCAAGTGGGTGCAGTATTACAACATCTGGACAATTCAAATTTGACCATATTTATTATGAAATTTGTTTTTATCATCAACCTCCAGCGTTAATGCATAGTGTATGCTTTCATATAGTGGGATATGTATCTCCTTTAAACACTTGTTCATCCCCATATAGGGAATCACTCTTCTCACATCATTTAGGTCAAACTACATTGATGTGTTCCCATGTTACAAAGCTCTTAGTTGTCTTATTGATAAGTGTGAGAGGAGGCTGAAATGGGAAAGTAATGGCTAGTTAGTAATAGGAAATATCTGGAGGGTGGAGGCTGAAATGGGAAAGTAATGGCTAGTTAGTAATAGGAAATATCTGGAGGGTGGAGGCTGGTATAGTAAAAAAATAGGAATTAAGTAATATTGAGGATATGATAAGTGTACATGAAGTTGGAGGTGGGGAAAACGGGATCTCTAGTAGAACGTTTAACCCACAAAGTAAACTAACAAATCCTCCATTTTATCTTTGCTAGTTGGCCCTCGTCTTGTTTAGCGGAGGAGATAGTCAAACAGAGAGATAGCCCAATAATATGAACCACAATGAATGTTTTCATTCATAGGAACACTGCAAGCCAGAAGAAGTGAATGGTGATGAAGTTAGAGCAGCCAATGACCATGTGATTAATTTATTCTATGGAGAAGCCAATGATAATGTGAGAAGTCTGGGATAAGAAACACCCATTTGAATTTGTATTATGTTTCTTCTTGTGGGTTGCATGTTGAAATATAAATCATAATAGATAAGAGTATTTTTATTTTTTTCCGTTTAGATTCATAGATTGGGTGAAGTTGAGGTGTTGTTATGGTTTAATGCATTTCCAATGGCACCAAAGCACCATCCTAGAGACCAAATTTACAGATCCAATTGCATACAATTTGAATATGGGAAGCTAGCCAGTGTGAAAGTTCCTTTCAAAATTTATGGCATTATTCCAGGTGTTATACCTTGATCTATACCTGGCGCTATGTTGGATGTTTTCTAGGTTCCCAAATCTATACTTGGCGCTATGTTGGATGTGTTCTAGGTGCAATTCCCGAATATATACTTGGCTCTATGTTGGATGTTTTTCCTACCGAAATTCATGGCACAAATTCTATCTCTAACCTTGGATTAATATATGGTGTTATGTTACTCAGGACGTTTTTTTGGAGGCTATTCTTGGCATTATATGGGATGCTTTTGTGGATGCTAATTGGGACATTAATTGGGATTCTAATTGGGATGGTAATGGGGATGATAATTGTGATGTAAATTGGGATTCTAATTAGCGTCCAAAATAGCACCAACTTTTAAAAAGGGACGATAATTGGGATGTTAATTGGGATGCTAATTGGGATGCTAATTAGCATTCAAAATAGCACCAACTTTTGAAATGGGACGCTAATTGGGATGCTAATTGGAATGTTAATTGGTACGCTATTTGGGATTCTAATTGGGATGTTAATTGGGATGCTCATTGGGACGTTAACTGGGATGCTACTTAGCATCCAAAATAGCGTCAACTTTTAAAAAGGGACGCTAATTGGGATGGTAACTAGGATGCTAATTGGGATGATATTTGAGACTCTAATTGGGATGCTAATTGGCATGCTAATTGGGATGCTAATTGGAATGTTAATTAGCGTCCAAAATAGCACTAACTTTTAACAAGGGACATAAAAAACGCCATTAAAAGTGCCATCTCGTGGAAAAGCATCCACTTTGTCCAAACAATGATGAAAAATACACTAAAAGTGATAGTGGACGCTAAAAAGGAATCTAAAAGAGATGCTAATCACAAGTTTTTGTTGTAGTGATGCATGCACTTGACGTGTGGGTCTCAGGGTGTTGGACAGGAGTGTCAATTAATGGAAACAGAGACAAGATGGATGGTAGTGTCGCCGGAGGCCAAGACAAATCCAATCATCGAGAGGTGAAAAAATCCCCTTGTTAGACAACTCCTTTTAAATCTATTTGTAAGCTTTCTTCACTTTAAAACCAAACGATTGGTTCAATGGACCACTATATAGCTTGTCTTTGTAGAGATATTTTTCTGTAAATGAAATCACATTCTAAGCTAGGAATCCATTAACATGGTTTGAGATTCTAATATACGTTATTTTTTCGAGTTCATACCCTTTACACATTTTTCTCACCAATAAGTTATCTCACCAAGTATAAGCCTTACTTTATTGCTCATGAATATTGGTAAAATATTATTAAATCTTGTTATTTTAGTTCAGCTTGTATCCCGTTTTTTTTGTATTTATGACTTTATGATTTGAGTATTTTGATACGATTCTATTGCCTGAAACAATGCAATCTCTAGTAAAACAAGTCTAGTTTTTTCTTGAACAATGAATTTACCTTTGTTCTTACTTTTCATTAAGGAGTTGTTTCTTTAGCCAATAGAAAACAAACACTAAAGGCAAGGACTTGTTTCTATGCAACTGCTCTTGTTTATATTGTGTTTAATACTATTGACATTAGACATAAAAGGTGTTTAATAGTAGTGAAATTAGATATGGTGTTTTAGTAGTATTGAAATTTAATGTTGAACGAATTTCTCTCCAATATATTTTGATATAGATTTATATAACAAGATTCCAAAAGAAAGGACAAGTATATTCATCAAACATACATATTCATCATTTAATTAATCAATTATTATGTTCATGTGATAACTAAGAAAAAAAATATTACCACATATTTCAAATATTTCAAATATTAAAGATTAAAATACTTTGACAAATTTCACTAATTTTTAAATTTACAGCCATAAAAATGTATAATGATATTTATGTAAACATATTCAATTTTACAAAGATTATTTGTGAGCTGAATTTCACCCTTAATTTTGTTTGCATCTCTTTGGAACCCAATGGATTAAAAAGGAACAAATTTAACCATATCAAAGACAAATTTTGCTTTGCCAAAAAATAAAAATAAAAAATCTAAGTTGTCAGGAAACTTAGGTTCGGGATAGGAACAAATATGGAGACGAAGACACAACCTTTTGAAATAGGGAACTTGGGTATGTTGAGGTACTGTAAACACACACACACACAAACACACCACTTTTTATAATTATAAATTATAATATATATGAAATTCAAATCATTTTCATTGTTTAGCAAGTAACACACTATAAAGTCTAACATACTATGGTAAATTTACTAACTAAATAGTTAAACATGCTCATTGCATCAAAGTTCATTGATATAATAATAATAATAATATATTTATAATGTCACAGTGAATCCAAACACCAATTTGGTGTATGAGACCCCCTTGTTTGTGGCACGAGGGACCCCCCTCCGCATAACAATATAACTTCTAAAGTCTACAGAGTAGTACATACCTTAGCCTTCTATGTGTTTAAACCTATGACATCCTAGTAGGAAACACATGTTCTTAACCGTTGGGCCCACTCAGGTTGTACCTATGAATCGTAAAGTGCAAATTACAGATGAATCACAAGTCTGAATATGATAAACCAAGTGGATTTTTTTTTTCGTTTTTGGGATAGATATGCATGCGGAACAGTCTTTAGGAATCCCCAACAATGTTATCAAAATGGACTGGTCAAGCTCAAAAATATTAACTCGATCGAAACTAGAAAAAAACAGACTAAAAAACCGATCAACCACAAGTATATAAATTATTCAAACTTTGCGAAAAAAACATATATATTCATGTGCATCCATATTAATCCAAATGATTATACACAAATATGCAAAGATTCTCATCTATAGTGCAAGGGTGAATATAACTAAAATAACATTGAGTACAATCCATATCCGACCCAAAATACATAAATAAAGATGCTCTAAATGGCCTCTAGAGTCCAAAAACCTTCATGCTACAACAAACAATTGCATGCTATCAAAATCATCACCTATATTGAGATCCTATCCATCAATAACACCATGTTCCCCTCCTCTAGGCTCTAGCCCTTTCCTGTACCTCAAATATCGAAGTTGATCCTCCAAGGACATTAGTCAACACCCTACAATTTTGATGAACGTTCCTAATGCAATCATTAAAATAAGGTAGAAAAATCTTCCCATGCTTAATAAGTGATTTTTCTTAAGTGAAGGGTACATTTTTATTAAGGTCATGACAAAGGAGTTCAAAAAATAGCACCACCAACATCAAGGCACATACAGATGTTAATATGTTTAATTAAATACTAATCCCATACCCTCATACATGATAGAATCCAATGGAAGCGTTGCAATTATAAAATCCTGTAAACTGATAAGTATGTTGAAGTTTGAATGTGATGATAAATTCTACTTTTTGCATATGAATTCTGATGAAGTTGGAATCATTCTCAAACATATTGAAACAATTAACGATAATGTTACAAATTTAAGTAAAAGGATAGAAAATGAAAGATAAGGAGGATGCTACTTTTACTTCTAGAATTTGATATTATCGAATAATATTGGTCCTCAAGTATACCGAATGTTAGGGTAACCCATATCATTTGCAATCAACATCCGTCGATTTCATTACAGACATCTCGGGTTCGCAGGTCGAATACTCGGTTCCCATACCCAGGATGTGGGATGAGAACCCAGGGCAGGGTTTGGGTATCCATGCTACCTAGAAAAAAATGGAGCATTTTTTTGAGTTTTTAATTCACTCCATTTGAAACATATCTATGGATGAAATGATTTGTAAAGGAAATCTATTTACCCTAAACGTGATTTTAAGGGATGTTATATTCCTAAAGCATAGGAATCATTTGAAACCTATCTATGTACTAAATTATTTGTAAAACCACCTTAAAATTATTATTTACATGTTGTTTCCATAGTAGCATAATTGGGTTGTATTGATATTTCGTGTATTGAAATTTAGAACAAATTCGAATTCATCGAATATTAGGTGTAGGTGTAATATGGATACATAATGTTACAAGTGGAAAATTAAATTTTGAAAAAAAATTAAAAAAAATAAACTTTAATTATTTAAACACTACAAAACATAGAAATAACATTCAATTTCATACCTTTGATTAAAATAATTATTTCATACTTTATTATTTAAAAAATTATTAATAACTAGTTGTTGTCTCTCACACTCGCCATATTCTAGGTTCTTGAGGTTTTATATTTTTGTTTTTTAAATAGATGTTTGATTTTATTACATAAATGTCTATGTGCACATTTAGGGTATATTTGTGAATATTTGATTACAAGTATTATATATAAGCAGTCTACTTTCGTATTTTATTCATACTATATTTTTTCATTATGTATTTTTCGCGTCGAATTGTACGAGTATCAGTATAAATGACACTAATTCACAAATTCATCGAATCAGTATCAATATCAGTATTTAATACCTTTTCTAATCCACAAATTCATCGAACATACTATAGATGACACTAAGTGAATAAGATAGAGAACTGCAACACAAGCTAACAATGGTGGTTGAACTAATTCTTACGAGTGGATCTAGAAGATTGCAGAAAACTTTTGTGAACAATAAACGCTTGAATAAAGAACATATGTCGACAACGTGAAAAGGATATTTTATGACAACCTGCATGAAATATTTTTGTGCATAGTACAATTACTCCTTCACAATTTTTTGATTCACAAGGCGTCAAACATACAGTGGAACCTCGACCAATTGTGAATACACCTGTTTCTACTGACTAGGAAAAGAAGCAAGCCAAGTGGGATTAATTTTTAGGGAAATGAAATCATTCATGATTAGCACCATCTCCAACCTAGAGTAAGTCAAGAAGGTTATGGGGGAGATGCTTACCATGAAGTTCCAGTAAAATAGACACCCTAATCGGCCTGCAGAGGAAGGATAACATAGAGATAATGCAAGTTGGCATAAAAATATCAACGAATATCCAAAAATTTTAAACAGAAAAAAGAAGGAAAATAAGCAAAGAAATATGAGAAGTTGCAAGTTCTTATTGCTAAAAAGGGAGAGGAAAAATAAAGGAAGGCACAAGTCTGGCACTACCTGAGTTGAAGTTCAGTCGACCAAAGGAAGAAGAGGGTGTGACCGAGAATTATCTAACATTGGATGATGAGCTACATAGGGTGGTTAAAGGATTTGGAGTGCTATGTGTGTTAGAATTATAAGACAGAGAAGAAACCAATTGAAAAAATATTACAATTTGTAAAACATCACCACAATCCCCTTGAATTGCCATTGTTAGATAAATTTTATCCAATATATTGCATATTGAACCTGGTCAAACACCAATATGGAATTGAATAGATGAATATGCCAACTTATTAGAATGATAATTGAGATACCTGAGGACGAAAACCGGTTTTCCATCATTCCATGTGAAGGAGTGGTATCCTCATCAAGTACTTGGACCTCATGAAAGCACCCCCCTTCTAGAGCTAATTAGTGAATAAGTAGAAACATCACAATCGACAAGAGGCATAGTAAAAGATTCATGACCTTTCGAAATATTTAGGTATAAAGGAGCAAAAATACAAACTACAAGTCAAACTATACCGACTGCAGTAGTAATGATGATCAACGACACGACATTCATACCCATTTACTAAGGGGATGAAAATCCCAAATAAAATTGTTTCTTATGCGAAAAGGTTTGGCATGTGATAGTTTGCAAGGGCTCTAAAAAAATTATCCCTCACACGGTTTATCAACTACACAAAAAACCATAATAGGACAAAGAACAAAATCAAACTAATTTTTTCACATTTTTTAAAACACAAGATAACAAGCATTTTGTAGATCATAAGTTGAAATAAATTAAGCAATTATCAAGAGATATCATTCATGATTATGTAAAAAATATTTAAATATCTTCTTAGACATATACCATATGTGATAAATAACCAGTTACTAGTCCAATGGTTTGTTGTACGACTCAGTTCTTAGAATTAGGCCACCTCTCATGATGCACACAATTAAAACCTATGAAGAATCTCTTATGATAGCTCAATGTATTGAAACTAATGATGAATGGGTCACTCCGAGCATTGATAAAATAAAGGAAGAGAGAATAAATGTGATACAAAGGTCTATTAAATACCTCATTATACAATGTTCATATTATGGTGTGAAATCTGTTTGCATGAAGGCCACACCAAAGATAACTAAGGATTCTCATCAACCGATAGAAAGATACTAGAATGTTACATATAGAGACCTACTATGAAAGTTGTGAATGTTTAAGTAACCATGTAATCTATGATTTCCCTCAGGACTTGAAGAATAACAAGAGGAAATGATGAATCATTTGTGAATAGTCATCCCATAACACTTTTGAATTCCAACTGAATGCAAGAAACAAAATGGATGTCCATCACAGTCAAACAAATTACTAAAATCAACAAAACAATGGATACCAAAACAAGGGCTAAAATGGTCAAGGAGGATGCAATGGATGAAGTGGCTACCGAAACTGTGGTGGCTTAAAGTGGCACAATGGAAATAGCAGGGTCATTTTGTTGGTTGTCCAAGAAGATCATATTTCTTCATCTGCTACAAAACCAACCACTTTAGTCCCGACCGTCCACTAAAAGATAGAACCTACTTAAATTTTTGTACAAAATGTGGTGTTGGGGACCATTCATTAGAATATTGTCTGATCATGTTAGAAAAATATTGAAATAAAGAGACTGTTCCCATACTATATATCTACCTGAAGTACACATAATTAAATTCTAAAAAACTTACAAGTAATCATGATGTTAGGTCCCACAACAGGGAATGGAAACACCCAAGAAAATCCTATTACAAGAGTAAGAAGAAATAAATAATCAAAGTACCCTAACACCAAGAAGAAAAATGAAATATCCAAAGAATCACTAAATCTATTTCGAGACACCATTTGAGAATATTAATTACATGTAGTTGCACAAGAACATACAAATAGTTCAGCTTTATACTAAACAAATTATGTGACCTCATAACTAAAGAAGTAGCACTCGGTAAGCTAATCGAGCAGTTAGGTCTTTTAAAATACTATGAAGAGAATAACAAGAATTCAAAAGCGGTAGCCCAACTAAATCACAAAGAAAAATTTTAGAAAATCAAGACCCCTTAGTTGATCTAGAAATATCTAAGATTATTAGGTTCAAAATTTGTATTCGACTTCAAATTACAAGTAAACATATTACCGCTAGTGACATTCCATGAGGTTTTTAGTGTTACAATAAAGGGGAAAATTAAAAAGAAAACTCCACTATAACCTCCATCATTCATTAGATACACTTTAACGACAATTTTAATGAATGTCTTGTATACCATAAAAATTTTGGGTGTGTGGAGGTTCTATCAGAGGTTTTTTTATGTTTTTTCACACAATACGCACCCGTGCATTAAAAAATCAACATCGGTGGACTAAAATCCAAATGCATCGGTGCTTATTTAATTATTGAGCATCGGTGCCATTTTTATTATCATGAAACACACTGGTGCATTCTACTTATTTCAACAACAAAACACGTTGATGCATATATAGACACATGCACCAAGATGGAAAAATTTAATTAAAAATTTGGCGGAGAGATATCGATGCTTAAAAAAACAACAAATGCATTAATGCATGTATTACATAGAAAGCATTGGTGCGAGTATGTATTATGTATCGGTTCCTATATTTCCATGGGAACCAAAGATGAATTTAAATTTTCAAAAAATTGGATGAAATGACGGTGCATATATTATATATCGCACATGTATGTTTCTTAAGTATAAAGTATTGATATGACAAATATAATCGTATGGTTTTATCATTTATAATGTCGATGCAAAATTTGAAATTGGTTGCACTAGTGTGGTTGTGTTTTTTTTTTCAGGAGGAAAAAAGCATGTCCTTGATATTCTTATTAAGAATCAAAGGGCATCCAAACAAGCCGCCCCGATAGTGGGCTACATTCAATATACATCTCAAAGATCTAAATAAGATCACGAGTCACTGCCAGGGGGAAAGGCGATACTAATATGTGTGTTCCCATCAGAAATATTGCCTCATCATAATGGATTCAGTCCCATCAGCCACATCTACCGAGTACCAAAAGGATATAATCAACAATCTAAAAGAGGCTGCACCATGTGCATCAATGCATAAATCGAAATAAGGAGTAATCTCCTTCATCCAAATTCAAAAGAGCTGAAAAGACTCCTGCATGATCAACTGATCATCCAAATATTCAGTGCAGACACCAAACCCCTGAGCCAAAGTGAGGGTGGTTTTAGATAGTCTGTCAGCAATCCAATTGTGTTCTCGGTAGATGTGAATGTAAGACAGATCCTGAAAGCTGTTGGAAATCTTTTTTGTCTCCCGACACCAGTGAAAGAGATCTGGTGGGGAGAGAGCAGTCAAATCCTTAGCCCAGTTGACAATGACTTGTGAGTCACCGAATATACGGGCAAGGGGAAGTCCCATCATTTAGGAATGACTTGTGTTTGTAACAAGCATTGATGCATGCTATCTCTAAAATGCGCCGTTGTATATTTTTTCCATGCATTGTTTGGTGAGTTCAAAAAATACAATGCTCTAGCATGTATATATTTTAAGTATTTTTTAAACAAAATTTCAATTAGTAATCTCAAAACTAAATACTTTTTTAATAATATTGATTTGTATATTTTAATTATCGCTTTTATATATATAATGATTGCATTTATGCATTGTGCAACTAATTACACGTTTGATTTTTGTAACAATGTAAATCATCAATATATTAATTAATAAATCAACAGTGCAACATTTTACAACATTATACAATGCAATACAATAAGAAACTCATTTTATTATATATGAGTAATAAACCCATTGTCATACAAAATGGAACAATGTAAAGGTCCACAATAATCAAAGTTCAAACAATATGCAATTGTTACATTATTATGGTAACATGTCCTCATGCAAGACAATATGTCAAGTACATCAAACAAAATCCATGATTTTGTAATATTCCAAAACATACAACTTGCAATAAGATTCAATTATATTGATTATCTTTCATCACTTGAACTGCTACAATAGCTCGAGTTGCATGCATGCCTCATTTCTTTATCACTTGTAGGTGAAAGCGTACTTGGGTTATTTAACCTAATATTTTGTTGATTGACTTTTGTTTGATGTTCCTGCTCTCCATGTTGCATCTACAAACATATAAATAAAGTTTAACAAGTATAACTACATTTATATAGTAGAATATACATATTTGTCTAAATAAAAAAGCATATGAAAGAAGAGAGTGATTCATAAATCATACACGTTCTTCCGAAGCCATTCCTCATGCCGTATTTCAAAATGTCTCCCATTATATCCACTCCATACTTTGTTTCTTGCATGTTTAGTATTCCATGATAAAGCATAGATATAATTAATATAAAGGTTTACTGATGTTCCAACAACTATAAAATGAAGCAATTTAAACAACGTATGTGCTTACAAATTATTTAATTAACCCATGATACTTAAACATATAGTCATAACCCATACTTAACCCAATGTCAATCAAATCTTCAGAAGGATCTTCTTTGTATGTTAGCACCTACTTGAAGACATCCATGGATAAGTATAAATTGATTATATATATATATATATATATCTCAACAACTATGAAATATTAAGTAAGACCAAAATCCTACATTCCCTCAAACTTTGCGATCAACCATTTTCTTCCTTGTCATCATGTCTTATGTTTTGAATGGGTTCCATTTTGTTTTCTTTTCTACAACAAAATAATTGAAACTTAGTATTTCAGGCAATATTTAATTTTGTTGTACATAAAAGAATGAATCAATGATTGCATATATGTGATGTGCGTTGTTGTTGGAATGGTGCATCATGCGATGCAATTATATTTATTTATTTTACCATGTCCTTATAGAATTTTTTGGACATACATACTATCATGTGTTGTGTTTCTCCTCATTTTCCCTCTGAATTTTCATGATCTTCTTGAAAAACAAAAAAAAAACTAGTTTTTTTTTCAATTGACATGAAAATAAATATAGAAAAAAAACTAAATGGTAATATATGGGACATATTATAGGACATAATGTTTAATAATAATACTTTTTTATATGATTCAAATTTGTTATTTTAAGTTTTTACTATTTCAAGTCTCACAGGTCTTATTGACCATTTATCTAGAAACACTTGTTGTAGTTTATATATAACGTTATCCTTGGAGTCATTGGATTGGTTTTTGTACTGTAAGTAGAAAGTACATCTATATGTTCTTTTCACAATATCCCTCAAAGTTTTGTAAGAAAAAATCCCCCTCTAATTAACTTCTAGCACCACTCTACATGAGCTCGGAACTAAGCCATCAATATTTATATCCTTCGTAATTTTTTTATTCTTAGGACAAGATTCCATTCCCTCGTTATTGGCTCCTTCATAGAATTAACAAATTTTCAAACTATCACATTAAAACCTACATAACCTTGTATTTTTGTTTATGATAGTGAGGTTTCTCTATATTCTTTTGGAAGATGATTCTTCATGTATAGTACTTAGTATTTCAAATTTATTCCCCCTTCTCATTTCGATGCCATTGAAATTTTCATTTGCAACTACATTATTATTGATATGCAAAAAGTTGTGTATTTGACCAATGAATCATGTCAAAATACAAATTTTTTTGTCAACTAAGTTTCACTCTTATTAACAAATAAAGAGAAATAGAATATAAATCACTCATATTAAGAAATGGAGAAAAGTAAAATATAAATGAAATGTAATATATGTTCGGGTACACAGGGTACTCCCAAAAGACCGAACACCTTCAAATACCGCTTCACACAAACAGATCAGAGATCAACACACTGATGTTTGTCACGTGGTTAAAACCCTCAAGAGGGAAACAGTCCACAGCCCCAGCCAAATAGCTACTTGGAGCAGTTTATTATGCGAAAGAAAGAAAGTTACATGAGCTTCGCATAATCGATCAACTAGCCAAGGACCCTCTATGCTCTTTAAATAGAGATCATAGACCAATCGGGTGTTAAGCCACGGATCAATGGTAGGTATGATCTAAGAGAAGTTGAACCGTTGGATCACTCTATGTCTAGAACATATCGTGACCGTCGAATTAGAATATTTACAAATGCATACTAATGCATACTAAAGAAACACACTTTTACCTAACGGATATATTACACAAGTTGATCTTAATTAACTCCTAAGTGTCTAAATATCCTAACATCCCCCCTTAAGAACAACTTGGGATAGGATTGAAGGATTTACAAAAGTGACACTATTAGGAGAAGGAAGGAGGCATTAGAGCCTATCCCCCCTTAAGGACACATTCCTGAACTCCTAACATAGACCAGAGTTTAGAAAACTTCGCTTCTATAAGAGACTTGGTGAAGATGTCTACAACTTGATCATCTGTAGGGAAATAGAGCACTTCAATAACACGATCATGAACAAGATTTCTGATGAAGTGCATGTGTAGCTCAATGTGTTTGCTACGCTGATGTATAACTGGATCTTTGGCAAGCTTGATGGCACTTTGATTGTCGCACCAAGTGGAGTAGGCTGCTGCTGCTCGAATCCAAACTCTGAAAGGATCTGTTGAAGCCATAAAGCTTCCTGACTGGCATTAACTGCGGCTCGATATTCTGCTTCTACTGAAGAAAGAGCAAGAGCTTGTTGTTTCTTACAAGCCCAAGTGACAGGTCTAGATCCCAGATTGAAAACATAACCTGCAGTAGACTTTCGATCATCAGGATCGCCGGCCCAATCTAAATCAATGAAACCAACCAACAAAGGTTTTCCCCCTGTACTGTAATGAATCCCAAACTGAATTGTACCTTGAATATATTGAAGTATTCTTTTTGCTGATTTCCAATGACTTTCATGAGGAGTTTGCATATAACGGGCAACACAACCAACGACAAAGTAAAGTTCAGGATGGGAATGAGTCAAGTATAAAAGAATACCAACAAGCTGACGATACAAGGTGGCATCTACTTCAGGGGAAGTACAAGTGGCATAAAGTTTGACTCTAAACTGGAAGGGAGAAGGGGTTGGTTTACAATCTTCCACGTGGAAGCGACGAAGAAGGTCACAAGCATACTTATACTGGGAAAGAAAGATTCCTTCTTTGGTTTGCAAGACTTGGAGACCAAGAAAATAATGCAAATGTCCTAAGTTTGACATTTCAAAATTTTGCTTAAGACTGGATTTCACATGGGTTATAAGGTTAGGGTCACTACCAGTAAGGGTAAGATCATCAACATAAAGAACGAGTATGATGAGATGGTTTCCTACTTTCTTGGTATAGACATTGGGGTCAAAATGGCATCTAGAAAAACTAGTGTCAAGGAGAAAGCTATCCATTTTGGCATACCAAGCTCTAAGAGCTTGCTTAAGGCCATATAAGGATTTCTTAAGGAGACAAACAAGGATAGAGTTATTCTGAACATATCCAGGAGGTTGTTCCATGTAAATTTCCTCATGTAAATCACCATGTAAGAAGGCAGACTTGACATCCATTTGATGGACTTCCTAGTTATGTAAGGCTGCAAGGGAAAGAACAAGATGGATGGAGTTCATTTTTGTTACAGGGGAAAAGGTTTCATTGTAGTCAATCCCTTCAACTTGGGAAAAACCTTTGGCAACTAACCTTGCCTTAAGTCTTTCAACACTTCCATCTGATGCATACTTAGTTCTGTAGACCCATTTACATCTGACAAGTTTTCTTCCTTTTGGAAGGGGAACAAGATCCCAAGTATCGTTCGCCATTAAGGAACGATATTCTTCATCCATAGCTGCATCCCAATCTGGATTTTCTGAAGCTTCTGCAAAAGTTTCTGGATCATGATTATCGGAAACTTGAACCAAAAAAGAAGAGGCTCACTGAAACTGAAAACGTGTTCGACGTTGATCTCTAGGATCACCAGCTACTTCACATGTTGAACAGACCCATCGAGGAAGTATTGGTGCTGGTGCAATTGGAGGAACATGAGAAGGAGGACATGGATTTTCATCCTCACTATCATCATCAGAAACTGGAGTTGGAAACCTGTCAAGGAAGCTAGAAGAAGAAGAAGAACAAGGCACAATCGTTGAATCAAGCTTGCAGCCCAAAGATGGTACACCCGCCAAGTTAGGCTCGCAGGCCAAGAGATTTTCATCAAATTTAACATCTCTTCTAATGATTATATGATGAGAATGTGGCTGAAGAATTCTATAACCTTTTACATCTTCAAAATATCCAACAAATATGCACTTTTCACTTTTAGGTTACAGTGCTTTCCGTTTCTCATCCGGAATGTGAGCCCATGCTTCACAACCAAACACACGAAAGTGACTTACATCTAGTTTAATTTTACTCCATGCTTCTTCCGGTGTTATACCTTGTAAAATTTTAGTGGGTGTGCGATTAACTATGTAATTTGCACAATTTATGGCCTCAGCCCAATATTGAAGACTTAGTACCTTAGATTGGATCATACAATTAGCCATTTCTTTTAAAGTGCGGTTCTTCCTTTCAGCTACACCATTTTGTTGTGGTGTATATGGAACAGTGTGCTATTGTTGGATTCCTTGTTCAGTGCAAAAAGTAGTGAACTTGTTGTTAACATATTCTCCTCCATTGTCAGATCTTAACTTAATAATTTGATGACCAGATTGTTTTTCAACAAGGGCCTTGTAGGCCAATAACATGTTAAATACTTCACTCTTAAGTTTTAGGAAGTAAACCCAAGAGTGTCTGGAGTAGTCATCAATGAAAGTTAAGAAATATTTGAAACCAGAAAAAGAAGCAGATGGAAGAGGGCCACACAAGTCACTATGCACAAGCTCCAAGGGAACCGAGGCATGCCAAGAGGCACGTTTGTCAAAACTGCCCCGATGATGTTTTTTGAGTACACAACCGGAACAAACACCATCCTTGCAAGATACCAGCAGAAGACCAGTCACCATATTGTCTTTACATAGTTGTTGCAATGAGCGATAATTTAAGTGACCAAATCGCTCATGCCAAAGTTTGCTCAAGTTATCACTATGAGCAACAAAAATTGAAGGAAAAGGTGATGACCCAAAGTTGTTAAATTTGTACAACCTGGTAATATCATCAGCAGTTCCAGTAGCAAGGATATTTTGAGGATTTTTAAAATTCTTGATTACAACTTGGTGAGGTGTAAACGTCACAATTTTACCTTCACCTGAATGAGTAATTTGATAGACTGATAACAAATTGCAGGAAATTTTTGGAACACATAGTACATCACTAAAATGACCATTTTCTACTGGAACTTTTCCAGATCCTACAACACTTAGAGATCTATCATCACCAACAAATATTTGTTTGGTGTTACATTCATGCATAGTAGAACATATGGCTTTATCCTTAGCCATATGATAAAATGCTCCAGAATCAATGAGCCATTCAATTGAAGTAGAATAAGAAGATGCAGTATAAGAGTAACCAGAAGCACAAAGTGCATGTCCATGAGAGTTAGATTCTGAAGACGAATCTATGCTGATGTGGTGCTTCTTCATTGCTACTTCCAAGGCTGCCATCTTCTTAAAACACTTAGATTCATCATGATTATATTTCCCACAAAAATTGCAATGACGCTCAGTCTTCTTTCCTTTTTGCTTGGATCCTTTGTCATTTTTTAAAGAAGGAATTGACTAAGAGGGTTTGGGACCCTTATTGTTTTGCTTATTATTGCGAAAATTTTGTTTCTTGGGAGGCTTGGACTTTTCTTTCTGTTGGGACAATAAGGCTTTCTCAAATGTATCTACATTGTTAATTATTCCAAGATGAATGAGCTTATCTTGCTCTCTAATTAAGGAATCACAAAAAGATTCAAGGCTAGGCTCTTGATAGCTAGCTGCAGTCAAGGATTCTTTCATGGAGTAGAATGTAGATACAAAAACAGAATATGCAGGTCCAAGTTTGGAAAGAATATAATAAATACATCGTTTGTCTTCTTTCTTAATCTTGCATTCTGCACATAAGAGTCTAAAAGTTTTATACTTAGATAAATAGTCTTGAATACATGAAAAATCATTTGGATTCAAGGAAATCAACTCATTCTCGAGTTGATGACCCCGAATTTCATTGTGTTTACCAAACACAGATTCCAACTTTTCCCAAGCTTTATCAGGTTCATCAATGTCAGATATGTGGAATCGCAAATCAATAGATATTGCCATCCCAATCAATCCATGATCTTCATCACATCTATTTGCCTATTTAATTTTCTTATCAGCATCAGTGGGTTCTGTTTCTTTCTCTGAGGTTATCCTGAAAAGTTCCTTACTTCGTAGAACATCTTCCATACGAGATTTCCATGAGAAATAGTTAGAACTTGTAAGTATAATATCACAAGGGGCGGCCATACTGTAAAATAATGGCTGAAAGAATAGAAACTAACTGTTTGGATGCAAATAGCTCGAAAAAATATGTGGTTTTAAAAAAAATGGCACTTAAAACGGATTCTGGATGATGAAGTTATGCTTGATCAAAAAAAATGTTGAAGATGTCTCCAATAGTGATGTGGCAGATATTAACTTGACCAACTAAAAAAAAGAAGCCCCCTCTTCCCAAAATCAACCTTTAACAATAAAGTTGCTTTGAAGTGAATCACTTTTGTAGAATAAGTGATGTTCACTTTTACAATAATGTGACTTTTAAATAGTGTGGCAATAAATTAAAAGA
>LPNX010626879.1:22809-38895 GCA_001517045.1 Pseudotsuga menziesii
ATATCTAGAACATGTCGTGACCGTCGGATTAGAATATTTACAAATGCATACTAAAGAAACACACTTTTACCTAACGGATATATTACACAAGTTGATCTTAACTAACTCCTAAGTGTCTAAATATCCTAACAATATAACACCTTAAGACAACCCAAAATAACTAAAGAGTTACTTTAGAAAATGTATTTTCCCCCTCAAAAAAGTCATGATAGTTTTTAAAGAAAGAAGAACATAAAAACAAACTTTCTAAAATCTATGTTAAAAATTGAAATCTTACCAAAATCACCATTCCTCACGTGTGTCCCCTTCCCCTCCCCTCTTCCTCTTTCTCTTCCCCAACATCACACCACTCCTTTCCACTTCAATCCCCCTCTCCTCTTGCGTTCATTCGACACAACCTGTGTGCATCAGCACAACTCCAACTTCTGCATCCCCTTTCTCTCATATGTGCACTCCAACTTATTATTTTTGTTTTGAATCATATTCAATAATCATAATAATAATTATTATTATAGTTATTTTTGGCTCATCAAATCTACCAAAGAATTTAAGTGTCTTTAATAACGTGTAAATACAAACCTCTACATATAAAAACTAAAACCATGGCGTAAATAAAAGACCAAATCGAAATATTGAAGAAATACATCAAGGCCCTTGTCGCCAACCAAAAAAGTTGGAGGAAAGAAATGAAAAATAGCAATGCAACACTTAAGAAATAAATCAAAGAGGAAGTTGTTCTAGTATTAGAAAGAAGACTTGATGACAAACTAAACATCATGACTGAGAAACAAAAAGACTTGGATGACAAAATGAGTACCATGACTCAAGACTTAAACACCATAAGATGGAACTTGAGCACCATGAAGCAAAACCATAATACATTAATGGAAGTGTTACAAAAACTAATGCCTAGTACAAACCATGTTAGCAGCCTAGACATGTTAGATGCCCCGTCTCACATTTCCACATATGAAACACTCGCCAAGAATCAGAAGGATTTGGAAAAAGAAATAAATACTAACAATGTGATGCTTAAAAAAGAGATTGAAACAAAAGTACTTCCAAATATGGAGGCACGATTAAACAACAAAATAGACATTATCAATAAGATAGTAGAGAAGGAAAAGGATAAAAATTACCACAAACAACGAAGTAGTTCAAATAAGTCTATTGCATCATCTAGTAGCTTTGATCCACCATCAAATTGTAAAGAAAAATGCAACCAATATCATCCTTACATAGCGAACCCACCTAAGTAAAAATAGAGTTCTCGAAATACAATGGGAGTGAAGACCAATGTGTTTCCTGGTTAAAGAAAGCTGAGGAGTACTTCAACATATACAACATTACATTTGATGAAGAGAAGGTGAAATATACGTCAATGCAAATGGAAGGGTACACCTATAACTGGTACATGTGGTGGAAGGGAGACAATTTTTCCAACACCTGGAACTTGTTCAAAAATGATTTTTTTAAAAGGTTTCAAGGAATCATAGAAGATAAATTTTTCAGAAAAATTACCAGATTACAACATGAAGGAAACGTTGAGGAATTCACGCATCAGTGGGAATCCCTATTGACACGAGTATTTGGGTTATTTGACAAACAACGACTCGAGACCTATTTAGGAGGTCTTAAACCATACCTCCAAAAAGAGTTAAAGATGCATGACAGACCAAACGTAGAAGTGGCAAGACATAAAGCAAAAGCAGTAGAACACAAATTGGAAGGAATAAAATAAGATACGATAACAATTATCGATAGGGAAAAGAGACATAATGTAGATATTGTGGAAATAATTGGTCACTCGGTCATCAATGCCACAAACCTCAATCATATACCTATGAAGTTGAAAATAGGTTGAAAACGTCTACTAGTTACTTTGATAATGTTACAAAAATAAAATAAAACACATGTCGTCGATGTTGTGATGATTGGATCCCAGGCATAAATGTAAGGATCGTCAAACAATACATTACACAATCATAAATGGAAAAGAAGTACAAGTCTCTGCAGAAGAAATCTCGTCCAATTCTAATACCAACACAGAATCAAAGTGAAGAACGACATCATAAAAATCAAGCTTTGAGGACAAAGCTTTCCTAAGGGGAAGGAAATGTTATGAAGATAAATAGAAAACAAAATAATAATTAATAATTAATAATGGTTTAATATAATTAATGAAACAGTAATTGTAAATATGACAACGTGACCCTCCATGTAAATGGACAACCCTATTTAAAGGTGGCCTATTCATTTGTAAATCATCCATCAAATTATTATATTCATACATTCTTTACTTCAACATGGAAGTCATATACACTTCTTGAAATCAAACAATTGAATACCGTAGTGACATAAAACAAAATTTAATCTCTTTAATCCCAAATATATTTTCATATTTTTCTTATAATTTAATATACTTAATAGTTACATTACAATAAATAAATTAAGAGTAAATTCTTTTATTTAAAGTTCTTTTAAATATTTGAAAAATGGAAAATACCTTGAAATTGTGAGGGTTTACTTTAATTTTAGCATATTACAATAATGCTTTATGGAAAAATAATAACTATCATCCATAATTATTTCAATTGCGTTCTATTTTTTTTTTAATATCCTTCTTTGTTATAATAGTTTGTAAGCATATATGAAGTCTTATGAGATTGAACATTACTCTTTATGATCATTTTCCCATAATTACGCTGTAGGCATTTTTTTTCTCGGGTCTTGTTTCTGGGAAACGGTTCTCAATTGGTTCATCCTTGGTCGTCCCTTCGGTAAATTGAAAACTGCCACGTATATTATTACTTTATCCAATAAAATTTTGCGACATTAAGGTTTTCAGATAGGGTTTAATCTAGTCTTAGACAAGAGGTCAACAATGCACAAGTAGCCCAGGACACGGGTGCTAGGGATCCCACCACAATCACGTGGCTTACTGCATGGACGGGCGAGTTGCAAGTGGCGTCATCACTCACCATATCACCATGCGCGTTAAACTCATGAATGTTGCGAGGTCTTGGGCATTCGTTCTCTTGACTCTTCATTTTCAGAAACAACGTATAGGAACTATTGTTCTCTTCTTGCAGGAGGGAAGCGAGTTCATCCTGTTCTTTGCATTGCTACATGTGAGCTTGTGGGAGGAACCCAGGAGCTCTCTATGCCTATTGCTTGTGCAATAGAGATGATTCATACAATGACTTTGCAACATGATGATTTCCCTTGCTTGGATAATGATGATATGCGCTAAGGTCATCCCACAAACCATTAGTTCTTTGGAGAAGGCACTTCTCTTCTTGCAGGAGTTGCACTTCTCTCAATTGCCTTCGAGCACATTGCAATCTCCACAACAAAAAATGTGGGGAATGATAAGTTTTTGACGTTGGTATTTTAATAAGGTAGAACAACTGGTTCTCAAGGGATTATGGGTGGGAATTTTCTTGAACTTGAAAGCGAAGGGGATGCTTCTGTTGATCTGGGGACTCTGGAATGGATTCACAATCACAAGAATGCAGTGCTCTTGGAGTGCTCAGTCGTGTGTGGGGGGATCATCGATGAAGCATCGGAGGATGAGATGGAGAGAATTCGAAGGTATGCCAGTTGCATGGGGATTCTGTTTCAGGTTGTGGACAACATACTCGATGTCATGAAATCATCAGACGAATTGGGAAATACTGCAGGAAAGGATTTGATCAATGATAAAGACACTTAACCCAAATTGATGGGCTTGGAAAAATCAAAACAGTTTAGCATTGAATTGTTGCACAAAGCTAAGATGGAATTATCTTGCTTCCACCCAGCCAAGGCCGCACTAGAATTGAATTGTTGCACAAAACTAAGAGGGAATTATCTTGCTTCCACCCAGCCAAGGCCGTGCCTTTGTTGGATCTAGCATATTACATTGCATTCAAACAAAACCGAACATAGCCTCTTAAAAGCGTTCTTGTGTTAGAGTGGATGATCCGAGTTGAGTTAGCATATAAAGACAACATTTTTTTATACATTTTACCAGTCAATTTATAAAATGAAATCAACATCTTTTTGTATACCAAACGTCTGCACAAACTCCTTCATACACTTGTTGAGGCAATTGACAACTATTGGCATATTTTTTATAGTTGGATGCATGGATGAACAATGTTTCAATCATCTGAGAGTAAACATATCAACCAACTCATACGTGGGTGCTTACTTTATATTTATTCAACATGACATTAGCGTTTATCACTGCATTGGATTTACAGAACGAAAGGCACTCACATTTTCTCCTTGGCGCACAAGTCTTTTGTTTGATATATACACAAATAATTTTGCATTTATTGGACGTGTTGGGCAATGAAAGAGACCCGTGGGCTCTTGGCTGATGGGCTTTGTCACTTGGTGTAGCTGGAGCGTTTGAGTGGATGACTCGATAATAAACATGATGGTTGGGCTTAGTGTGTCTTTATCAAGGACAAAATACCTTTTGGACAAAATACCATGCATAACTTAATGGGTAAAAAACAAAGTATATGGATAAAGTAAAGAGCTTTTATAAATAAAAATTATTATAAAAATCATTATTATAAAATGATTTTTAAAATAACAACTTTTATTAATTGACTTTTTAAATTAAATGGAGTTTGTTTTTTTTAAATAAAAACAAAAGAGCATTTAAGTTAAAATTTGACTAGCGGAAGAAGAAGAGGACCTGAGCACATTGCAAGATTTCATTGGGTTAAGAATGGGATCCAATGAAAAACTTGGCGATATTTTGTTAGTGAACTAAACCATTTTTTGTGAGTAGGATAAAAGACAACTAAAACACCCATTTTTTTGGCAAAAATATGTGATAAAAATAGGTCAAATTATTACGCCTGTCCTATACTAAATATCCAATTTTAAAATTACTAAGATCACCCAAATTGCAAATTAAACAACCGAAAATGTGATTTAAGCACGAATTGGTCTCTCTGATTCCGTCTGGTTTGGGGTGTTTTGGTTAGCTCTTATACTACTCTCACTTTTGGTAGCACATTTTTTAGAGAGACTAGCAAAAGCAAGGAATCTTAACACTCAGGCCAAAAATGAAAAATTTTGACATGTAGATTTGGGTGCTAATAGAGGTTTTATGGTATTTGCACCTTATTTTAATTTATATCTTTTTTTAGATAAATATTTCACTTTTGCAAGACACTTTGTTCTTTATCTTCTCTTCTCTCTATTTTGATTTAGCACTTGCTTTCACACTCCCATAACCGTTCTTTTTAGTTCTATTCACCTAATTAATTAATAGTATGCATTTGGAAGGAGAAGATAATTAATACTCATTTCATTATAACAACATTTCCATCAAAATGCTCACATGAATCTCAACAATTAAAGTTTTTCAAATTTATTATTTTATTCTCTAATGTATTGAAAAAATATGCCCTTATAATGTCCTTTCACTATGAGAAAAAATGTCATTTTATTGTAATCTATACTAATTTTATAATGTTTTAATGTCATGCAAGTTGTAGCATACATGGTCCATATTCATGAAATTCTCTAGCTTTGTTAACAAATGGTCATTGGAAAATTGCAAGAAATCTATCATGTGCTTTTTGTAAGTTGGTTTATTATTTGTATATATTCATTCAACTTCATTCTAAACTAAGACATGTTATTGGCTTTTTGGGAACCTATGTTTAGAGAGAGTTGTAATTGTCAAGATGAGGGACCTATTATCATGTGGGATGCTTGCATAAAATCTTTTCAGAATGAAATATTAATAGAGTCTAAGAGTTGATAGTCCCATGTAGTGAGCCTATAGATGATGTTTGATAAATAGTTTAATTTTACAAAGATATAATCATAAATTGAGATGAAATTTCCCAGTGGTTCACCACTAATTTAAGATCCAATGATCCTTTAATAGGGAATAATAAAACACACGTGATAATACAAGGAAAATAAAAATAACAAGGTCATAAAGATTTAAAGCATACAAGGTTCAATTCTTGAATTTTTTTTGTTCTAATTTAGGGCAAGGCAATCATGGCATGGAGAGACATGGACAAAATATATAATTTGGTTAGGTAAAAGTCATGTATGTCGTTGGTATAGATGCACCCAAAAAGATTGTATGAAATTATTATAATGCCTCATACTGCACATTACCTTTCAAAACTTGTAATGCTCACTACATCCCATATCCCCAACTATCACCACACAGTTATTGATCATCAATGAAAAACAAAACAAAAAATTCGAAGTGAAGATAGTAGCAAAATACAAAGCAAAAAAAATGAAGTGGAGATAGTAATTGCATGCATGCTTAGTGGGATTATAATTATAAGGGTCATTGATGACTTATTAAATTATCTCAAGATAGTGCCATGTAATGTAGAAATATTGTGTAGGGTTCTCTAAGAAAGGGATAGACTATCATTTTGAGCTATTCTTGTATATAGCACCCCCAATAGGTCTATCATAATAGCCACTAGAAGGGTATGTGGTTCAATAGAATGAAAGATCAACACAACATTTTAATTTCTCCATAAACCTTCACTTGGATTTATTTATATGTTATTCCTCATAAACCATCACTTGGATTTATTTATTGCCACCAGAGGCGCTTTACAACCTAGTATGAGGGAGATCCGTTTGTCACGAGGGAGATCTTGTAACGTTTATCCATATTTTGTTGCTAACAAAATAATAAAAAATAAAAATTTTAATTATCCCCCAAAATAAATGTCGGCCACAAACACAATGTTACTACCTAACAAAATAATAAAAAATTAAAAATTTAACTATCCCCGCCAAAAAGTCTGTAAAACAACACAATATGAGGGAGATGTTGTAATGTTCCTACCTAACAAAATAATAATAATAATAATAATAAAAGAATTATCCCCCAAAAAAATGTTGGCCTTGCACATGGTTTTAAAACCATGTGCAAGGCCTCCTAAGCAACCCATGGTTTTTATTGTACATGGTTTAGGAGGGCCTTGCAAATGGTTTTAAAACCATGTGCAAGGTCTCTTAAACAACCCATGGTTTTATTGTACATGGGTTAGGAGGGCCTTGCAAATGGTTTTAAGACGATGTGCAAGGCCTAAACAACCCTTGGTTTTAGGAGGGCCTTGCACATGGTTGTAAAACAATGTATGGGGGAGATGTTTTAATGTTTGTTCCTAACAAAATAAAAAATATTATATGTCATTCATAAATAATATTAAATATTAATAATAAAAATATTATATGTCGACCTTGAATAAAAAGATGTGTCTTTTAGTTTGAATCAAATCAATGGCTATATATAAGACACACCAAAGCTAATAGCTCCTTGAGTGCAATACTTAAGAAGTTTGCACCTCGAGAGATTTGATCCCTCTGGGTGCTTAATAGAGCCTAGGATTTGGATCTATGCTGGTATGTCATCATCCATTTTAACTATTAATTCATAAATCTAGTGAGAATCACCAAACATGTAAAAATATTAATAAATTCTTTATAGAAATTATAACTAAAATGTTTAAGATAATGATTTTGAACCAAAAAAACTTTTAAGTGAAATTAATAGATACCAGTAACAAGAAACTAGATAAAAATAGGAAAAGGAGGAATGAAAAAATTATGCATTTTCTTAGTTTTGGTTCTTTTTTTAAAGTCATTTCACCTCCAACAATAACTTATCCCCTTATTATTGCACCTTTTTGGGGCAATTGCTAATTTAAGTAGATTTATGAATGTCAAAATTATGAATAAAGTTGTTTACTTCTTAACTGCTCAACCGATAGTTATTCTAATGTCCATTTAAAGCGAATCCACTCATTCATTTCAGTACTACAATAAAAATAAATAAATAAATAAATATGCAATGATAATTTTTAAACCTTTATAAATATATAATATAATAATAATAATAATAATAATAATAATGTATGTGATAATAATATTAAATTGAATAAACTTATTATATGGATTTAATTTTAAATTTAAAAATAAAATAAAAATAAAAAATATTCGATTTGATGATTACTATAGTAAACATTTATTTAGACCAATTTTGGTTTATCTAATTTTAAGAATGAAAAATAAGGAACTACTTAGTTTGCTTTAGAGTTTTATTTTTGTGCTTAAAACTATTAAAGAGAGTGTTCCTAAATTACTATAATTTTGATGAGATAAAAGGTTGGGCACGTTTGTATTGTAACAAAAATTTTGAATCTGAGATCTTATGTGGATGTACACAATGCAATCTAAGAGGAAGTGTTTTTCATTCTAAACACTCATTGACTCACAAAGATTGACAAATCCCTTCAGCCCATAGAGTTTTAATAAAGGTCCAACGTCATGTTTCACTATGTAGCTCATGAGAGTTCCTTCTTATTTTAACTATGTAGATCTTCTTGTTTAAGCTAGTTAAAACATAGAGATAATTTTGATCTTCAAGATAGGGTTAATGACCTCCTTGTAATATCTTAATTTTCATTTATCCTCTGAATTTTCATCAAACCACAATATCTCTTTGAACTTCGAAGTAATAATAATTTTAATATCGTTTAAATGACATTTTCCTAATCCTCCACATCTTTAACCAAGAAGTGAAATATTTATGCCAACCTTGCTTGAGCCTTAGGTGGCTTTGACTGGAATTTAAAGCAATTTTTTGGAGTCTATGTTCTCACAAGTTATTTAATTTTTTTTTGTACATTAGGTACCTAGTCATAGTTATGCTCTCAATGGGGGAAATATCCACTTCAATCCAAGGAAAAGATATGGCATATTGCTTTTAATTTAATAGTGTATGCTATAAAATGCTTTTGGATTTTCTCAATCATTCTCTAAGATTCTCTAGAATCTAGAGAGGATGCAACCCCAAACTTCACACCCACACAAGAGAATATGAGTGATTAGAGTTTCAAAGAGGAATTTCCTTTTATCTCACATCACAAGGTTTGTCAACTTACAATTTTTTTCAAGACCAAAATAAACGTTCCACCCTCTATTAATCATTTTCTTGATGTTGTAGTTCCACTTAAGCTTGTGATGGATATCAATCCCAAGATATTTATAGAAAGTCATGTACTCCAAGTTGCTATAATCATACAAAATAAATGAGTGTAAGTGACCTTATTAGATTTTATCAACATAACTTTTCTTTTGTCGGTATCCACATTCATGCCCATACTAGTGATAGCCAAAACCAAGCCAACTAAACTTGAGTTTAGGGCTCAGTCGATATTAAAGTTTAATTTTCACTTTTCACGTCGACCACTTTTTCTTTTTACTTGTCGGTGAAACTTGTCTATCTCCCGACTAGACAAGTTTATAAATTTCAGTCGGTCTTTCACTCGACTAAATTTACTTCGACTTACTTGTCGGTTCTACCGACTAATTTTACCTCGACCACTTGTCACTTCGACCAAGTCGACTGACTTCTTCTCTTCGACAAAATCGGCTACTTCAACCAAGTCGGTTGACTTCTTCTCTTCGACCAAGTTGGCTCACTTCAGTCGGCTGACTCAACTGATCACTCAAGTCGGTTCACTTTGGTCGAAATCTACAGAGTATGTTTCTCAGTCTAAAGACTTAAGAAATTGAAAATGCTTTTCACCTATGAGTAAGATAGAGTAAAAATGAACACATTAACAAATCCAAATAACTTATAAAACATATGCCCAAATATGTAGGAAGACTTGAGTCGACCAATGTGCCGTAAAACCTGGAACTTTCACACGGTGAGAAATTTATGGGTTCTTTGATCTTTCACATAACAGTAATTGTAAAAGACATTTACAGAAGTAAATCTGGAAATATGTGCGGCCAAATAATCATGCATTAAACCATAAACTATTTCATATATTTAACTATGCAGAAATAACAAAGTATTACAAACTTGTCGATTACAAACTGGTCGGTCCAAACTTGTTGGTCTAGAGAGCTTCAGCTCTTAGACTAAATCACATACACAGAATCTTGAGCTTCGACTTCTCTTTCTCACCCTGAGTTCCTCTGCTGTCTAATGTCTATGTAAACTGATTTACAATTTGCTTCTTCTATTTATTGGCAACCTAAAAATTGCTTCTGCATGGGCCGACTGACTCACCATTAAAGACAGTAATAACTATCTACCTAACAACTTAGCTTCAGAAATAAATTCAACTGGTTTACATTGCCAATCATGGATTTTCCCTCTTGTCAAACTGACAGACAAGATCTCGACTTGTACAGTCTCTAACAGAGTCGGATGGAAGTCAAGTACAGATTTGCGAGTAATTACATTTTTCCAACACTCCCCCTTAATTATAAGCATATGGGGATTTTTTTTTTTTTAATTTACAAAATGGTTCAGAGCTTAGACATGCTCTGTTTATGACAGAGTTCACTGTGGAGAACTTGTCATTCCAAGATAACTACGCAGATACTGAAAAATATCATTTTCCAATGGCTTTGTGAAGATGTCGGCAAGATGGTCTTCAGACCTGCAAAATTCCAAACAAATTTCCTTGTCGTTCACCAACTCTCTTATGAAATGAAACCTTGTGTCGATGTGCTTGGTTCTCTTGTGAAACACATGATTCTTTGATAATGCTATGGCTGAATTGTTGTCGCAGAAGATTGTTGTCGGTTCTTGATGGTTCTGTGACAAGTCTTTTAAGACTCTTCTCATCCAGACAGCTTGACATGCAACACTTGTTGTTGCAACATACTCTGCTTCAGCTGAAGATAGAGTTACTATGGGTTGTTTCTTTGAAGCCCATGAAACAACACCTATACCAAAATGAAATGTGTACCCAGATGTGCTTTTCCTGTCATCTATGCTGCCTCCATTGTCACTGTCAGTATAACCAATGAGTTTAAAATTTTCTGAGGTTGAATACATAATACCAAGGTCTTTTGTGCCACTTACATACCTCATAATTATTTTACCTGCTTGCCAATGTGAGTCTTTTGGTGACTCCATGAACCTTGAGATCAGACTTACTCCATTCATAATGTCTGGTCTTGTTGCTGTCAAATACATAAGGCTACCAACAAGCCTTTTGAACAGCGTAGGATCTACAATGGATCCTTCATCATCCTTGCTCAATTTTAAACATGTTATTACTGGTGTTGGGGATGTCTTGCAATTATACATGTTAAATCTTTTTAAAACTTCACTTGCATACTTAAACTGTGATATAAAGATACCACTTTCAAACTGCTGAACTTTAATGCCCAAAAAAACTTCATAAGCCCCAGATCAGTCATTTCAAATTCACTTTCCATGACTGTTTTAAAATCTGCTATGCCATAATCACCAGTAAATATTAAATCATCTACATACAAGCAGACAATCAACATATTACCTTGCTCATCGAATTTGGTGTACAAAGTCGGTTCACTTTCACTTCTGTGAAATCCATTTTCAATGAGATAAGAATCCATCCAACTGTACCAAGCTCGAGGAGCTTGCTTCAAACCATATAATGCGTTTTTTAGCCTGTACACTTTGTGCTCTTGACCTGGAACTTCATACCCTTGTGGCTGTTCCACATATACTTCCTCTTCTAGATAACCATTTAAGAATGCCGACTTGACATCCATTTGATGAACATGCCATTTGTTTTGTGCAGCAATGGCCAAAACTGTTCTGACTGTATCCATGCGTGCAATAGGTGCAAACGTTTCATTGAAGTCGATGCCAAGTTGCTGTGTGAACCCTCTTGCTACCATTCTTTCCTTGTGCTTCTGCACATTCCCATCATCATCTTGCTTTGTCTTATAAATCCATTTGACACTGATTACATCTTTGTCTTTTGGTACATCAACCAGTTCCCATGTTTGGTTTTTCTCAATGCATTCTATTTCTTCCTCCATGGCTTGTGCCCATACTTCTTCTTCAACAGCTTCTTCAAATGTTAGTGGATAGTATATAGGTGCAAATAATGCAAAGAGATAAAATGAATTAGGTGTACCAGCTTCATATATCTCTCGCAGACTTCTTGTCTTCACCGATTCTGTCGATGTCGACCTTGACTGAATGCTTGATGGAGTCTGTTGTCCTCTTGGTGTACTTGTTGGTGTAGCTTGAGCTACTACTTGTGTTGATAGTCCTTGTGCTGAACCATGTCGTGGTGTCATGGGAGTCGACGGTGCTCCTACCGGTTGACTTACATGTGGTATTTGAACCACTTCCTCTTCCATATCATCATTATTGACATTCGACACAATCTTGACATTTATGTCGATGGTTCCATCCCATGATTCGTTCTCGACAAATTGAACATCCCAACTGATTATCACTTTCCTTGTGACAGGGTCATACAACTTGTATGCTGTTATGTCTTCTGAATAGCCAACAAAAATACATTTTTGTCCCTTCTTGTCTAGCTTCCTTCTCATCTCATCTGGAACATGAGCATATGCAACACAACCAAAAACTTTTAAATGTGAAACACTATGATTCATACCTATCCATGTTTCTTGCATAACTTTTTTTCTTCACACTCTTTGTCGGACATCGGTTCATAATGTATATGGCAGTTGCGACTGCTTCACCCCAATACTCATTTGGCAAATGCTTGGCTGCCAACATGCTGCGTGCCATCTCCATGATGGTTCTGTTCTTTCTTTCAGCTATACCATTCTGCTGAGGTGTATACCATGCAGTGAATTGTTTCTGTATGCCATGGGTCTTGCAAAAATTCAGAAATTCATTTGCAACATATTCACCTCCTCTGTCGGTCCTTAAGATCTTGATGCGGTGACCACTCTGGTTCTCCACGAGTGCCTTGAACTGTTGAAAATAACCAAATGCATTATATTTATGTTTTAGGAAATATATCCATGTCTGTCTTGAGTAGTCATCAATAAAAGTTAGAAAATACTTGCAGCCACCAATGGATGATGTTTGCATTGGACCACAAATGTTAGAGTGCACAATTTCAAGTGGTGTGCGTGCTCTATAGGATTTCCGACTGGAAATGTCTCTCTGTGATTCTTGCCAAAAATGCATCCTTCACAAACCCTCTCTGGTTTGTCGATCAATGGTAATACCTTCACCATATTCTTTGTGTGCAGTAGCTTAAGCCCACCAAATTGAGATGTCCAAATCTGAAATGCCACAACCAGGATTCATCCTGAACTTTTGTCTGAAATGCAACTTGCAAATTAGCGCTGCAATTTTCTCTCTTGTCGAGGATCTCGACTGTTTCTTCACTTTCTGCCTTGAATGCAGCTCTTTTCCTTGTCTTCCCTTTTATGTCGGGAACTATCATCAATGGAAACAAGCGGATGCTTGTCATTGTCACTTTTGCTATCAGCTAGTTGCTTGGACGCTTGTCTTTGATCACACAGTGTTCATCTTCCATGTAGACTCTATACCCTTTTTGTAACAACTGTCTAATGCTTAAAAAATTATGTTTCAAACCTTCAACATGATAGATATGAAGGATATACTTACTCTCCCCCTATTTGGTTAGAATATCAACAGTGCCTTTTCCTAAGACAGTAACTTGGACATTGTTTCCAAGTGTAACATCAGTTTTAACTGAAGTGTCTAGACTGGAAAACATATTTAAATTACCAGTCATGTGGTTGCTGCAGCCTGAATCTAAGTACCATATGTCATGTGGACTTTCTTGAACAGCATTGCATTCAAGTGGATATGTCGATGCCATTAACATTGCACCTGTCGAAGTGCTAGTGTTGGTCGACTGACTTGGGCTTTGCCTTCCTTGGTCATATTGCTTCTTCTTGCATTCATATGCATAATGACCAAACTTCTTACAATAATGACATTGAATTTTTTATTTATCAAACCTCTGGCCACTTGGCTGACTTGGGTTCTGGTTATCTGCTCTGCCACCAACATTTGCAGGACTTTTTCCTCATCCTTCTCTTAAAGAACTTCTTCCTCTACCTCTGAAATTGTTTCTCCCACTGCCTCTACCATGGCTTAAGGATGACTGTGCTGCAAATGCACCTTCCAATTATGTCTGTGATCTGCTGAGTCTATGGTCATGATTGATGAGTGAAGCTTGCAGCTCATCAATGGTAAATGTCGACATGTTTGTGTGTTCCTCTAAGGTCACAACCAAGTTTTCAAATCTTGGGGGAAGACTTCTGAGAATTTTTTCAACAACCCTTTGGTCTGCTATGGGTTCTCCATGAGATTTAAGTTGTTTTATCAACCCAACAACTCTGGTGTAGAATTTTCTACATTCTCTTAATCTTTCATAGATAGAGATTCAAAATCTCTTCTCAGAATCTGCAGTTTGGATGTTTTTACCTTATCCAAACCTTGATAGGCAGTCTCCAATGTATCCCATGCTTCCTTAGCATTAGTCTTTACTACTATTCTTGGGAGTATGCTCTCATGCATAGCTTGATGTATGAAAAACAAAGCGTTTCCATCTTTCTTCCTCTGTTCTCTCAAGACATCTTTCTCATCCTGTGTGAGATTGTTATATGCTGTCATGTCTGTTGGTTCTGCATAACCATACTGGACTATCTCCCAGACATCTTGACCTCTGAATAAAGCCTTCATTGTTAAAGACCAATATTCATAATTCTTTCCTGTAAAAATTGGAGTTTGCAATGAACCAGAAGTGGAAGCCATTTTAATTTTTAATTAACTTTCCTTAGAAAATTAATTTCCATCTTTTAAAACAAGATTTCTTTCCTAGATCTTGGGCTGATATAAACCTTGTTCTGATATAACCTTGTCAGTGAAACTTGTCTATCTCCTGACTAGACAAGTTTATAAATTTCAATTGGTCTTTCACTTGACTAAATTTACTTCGACTTACTTGTCGGTTCTAGCGACTGATTTTACCTCGACCACTTGTCACTTCGACCAAGTCGACTGACTTCTTCTCTTCGACAAAATCGGCTACTTCAACCAAGTCGGTTGACTTCTTCTCTTCGACCAAGTCGGCTCACTTCAGTCAGCTGACTCAACTGATCACTCAAGTCGGTTCACTTTGGTCGAAATCTACAGAGTATGTTTCTTAGTCTAAAGACTTAAGAAATTGCAAATGCTTTTCACCTGTGAGTAAGATAGAGTAAAAATGAGCACATTAACAAATCCAAATAAATTATAAAACATATGCCCAAATATGTAGGAAGACTTGAGTCGACCAATGTGCCGTAAAACCTGGAACTTTCACAAGGTGAGAAATTTATGGGTTCTTTGATCTTTCACTTAGCAGTAATTTTAAAAGACATTTACAAAAGTAAATCTGGAAATATGTGCAGCCAAATAATCATGCATTAAACCATAAACTATTTCATATATTTAACTATGCGGAAATAACAAAGTATTACAAACTGGTCGGTCCAGACTTGTCGGTCCAAACTTGTCGGTCTAGAGGGCTTCAACTCTTAGACTAAATCACATACACAGAATCTTGAGCTTCGACTTCTCTTTCTCACCCTGAGTTCCTCTGCTGTCTAATGTCTATGTAAACTGATTTACAATTTGCTTCTTCTATTTATTGGCAACCTAAAAATTGCTTCTGCATGGGCCGACTGACTCACCATTAAAGACAGTAATAACTATCTACCTAACAACTTAGCTTCAGAAATAAATTCAACTGGTTTACATTGCCAAATCGTGGATTTTCCCTCTTGTTAGACTGACAGACAAGATCTTGACTTGTACAGTCTCTGACGGAGTCGGCTGGAAGTCAAGTACAGATCTGTGAGTAATTACATTTTTCCAACACTCCCCCTTAATTATAAGCAAATGGGGATTTTTTTTTTAAATTTACAAAATGGTTCAGAGCTTAGACATGCTCTGTTTATGACAGAGTTCACTGTGGAGAACTTGTCATTCCAAGATAACTACGCAGATACTGAAAAGTATCATTTTCCAATGGCTTTGTGAAGATGTCGGCAAGTTGGTCTTCAGACCTATAAAATTCCAAACAAATTTCCTTGTCGTTCACCAACTCTCTTATGAAATGAAACCTTGTGTCAATGTGCTTGGTTCTCTTGTGAAACACATGATTCTTTGATAATGTTATGGATGAATTGTTGTCGCAGAAGATTGTTGTCGGTTCTTGATGGTTCTGTGACAAGTCTTTTAAGACTCTTCTCATCCAGACAGCTTGACATGCAACACTT
>LPNX010626879.1:44784-87904 GCA_001517045.1 Pseudotsuga menziesii
TTATGGCTTTTCATTCTTCAAATGCATTTGAAAAAATCAAACTAGCAGAGAATATTTTTTCTACCCTCAGCAATGTAAGTTGTCCTCCAGTGGAACTTAATAGCATACAATTGGTTTGTTGGTCTTTGCTAACAGTACACAATATTCATACCAATCTAATCAATCAAGCCAAAAAGTAGTTTAACAACCAGCTCATCAATTATTTCATCAAGCTGTCTATAATTTTTTGCTTATAATGGTAGGCTGGAAAAATATTCAATAGAACAGTGCAACTGAAGAATATCTGCTAATACAGTTGAGAAGTTTTAAAGTCAGTAACAAACATGAGACTAGATGTAATCCTTTTATAGATGGTCCCAAACCTGCAATAAATGATTATGAAAAATGATCCTGTTCATTGATGTTATCCGTTAGAAAGGTGTTTCCCATAAACATGTCAGGCCTTAGGCTACAGTATAGTATGTGCATTTATATTTTAGAGGATAACAAAAAGCCAAAAATTATGGTGACTATAGTCAGTCCGATATCATGAAGAGATTGCAAGACAAAAGTTACAATCATTGTTGATATACAATAAAGCTACAGGCAAGGGCAGAGGTTGCCTAAGATCAATCCCCGTAGGTGAAGCAAAGACCAAAAATCCTTGCAGGAAAGCATGAACAAAAACTCCTTACACATTAGGCAGGAGAAAACATTCTCAATAGATAAATCTAGGCCTTCTGCTCAGCCAGAGGACTCAGTTTTGCATAATAAAAGGACATCAACTCTGCTAATGCACTGATTAAACAGTCCTATGAGGTAAGAAAGGAATTAAGTTTATAGTTAGGTAGAAGTAACCATCACAAATTGGTTAATTTTAAGCATTTTATCAAAGCCATATCCTAAAACATTTAACAACTACTTGATCAAAAGGATTATGTGTTAATGTAGACGAAAGTAATCTTACCTGATAGTGTGTCAAAAGCCTTCCTGATTACAATAAGCCAATGGAGCATCAATGTGAAATCACCATGAAAGTGGATCTCTAGACATGAAGATTAAAACAGAATATTCTAATGCAAGGGAACTTAAATCCCATCTTTCAAGTGGCTCTATCGTCAAATCTCTTCTTACTATAAATAGCAGAGGCAGGCTTGCAGCAGGTGAAGTTGACAGAGTAACAATCTTAGATGCGAGGCAACTTATTGGACAGCCAGCTATTGCACCATCTCAGGAAAACATTCCTGTTACTGATTTGATTCTTACATAGAGCTGCTTTGACATATTCACTCTGTCAAGACATTGCACACCAGATGAAGCTTAATTCCTTTATTATTTGCTTAGTAGGTTGGTGAAAAATGAAACTAATTTAGATATTTTCACGTTAGAGAAATTTGAAAAGATGAGTGTTTTGTATCTCAACCTTTTTTGCTACATTTTTGGACAGTGACTCACCGAATAGTGCATTGCTAGAAAAAAGGAAGGATTCTAACCACTAAAATTAAAGCAAAATCTGGGCATGATTGATGAACCTTAGTAGAAATTCACACAACCAAAAGTAAATTTGGTGAGTTTGACTAAAACCATAGTTCCAAAGGAGTGGAATGTTATGAGACGACTATGAAGATGCAGTTTGATACAAAGACTGAAAATTGGAAATGTATAAATTGAATGATAGAAAATCTTTCGCAGGAAGGGGTAAAAAGCCTCCAATCATAGCCGGAATGTGTGCAAATGTTTATTGAGTCCTACTGCTATGGAATGATATTTTCCTAAAACATCATACCTAACCTACACATAATAGCTTCTCATTTTCTACTTTTCGTACAGCACAAGTTGGCTCAAGAGATTTTGAAAGTAAAACATATATGCATGGTTGTAGAAAGGCATCAAATATTAGTGGAGATCAAAAATCCATTACGAGGCACACTACTCATTTCATATGCAGTCAAATTAATTTATTTCTAGCAAAGGCCTCTCTCTTGCCACATGCACATCGTCATGTTCTCACATGATTAGAAGAAAAGAAAAGATTAAAGTTTGTTTACCTGGATTCCTAGCCAAACCAAGCAATAGTGCAGACCAATAAGGTTCACAAGAACACTACACTTAGGTGTGAGTAGATACAATTGGACATCTTTGAATCCCATTTCAGTATTTTTTAAAAGTTCCATAGCTCTCTAGTAATCTCCTACTTCAAGAGACTCGTAGTGGGCACTCTGTTTTACAAGTTCTACTACAGAAACTGCTCTTTCAGCCATCTCTATCTGCCATTTGATATAGAATGCCCGCCATCCCTGCATTGTCACCAAAAGAATGGGTACAAGCAACAGATCAGAATAAAAAATTACTGACAAAGATATTGAAACAAAAGCTTAAAATAATGTTTGAAAGATGTTAAATATATTGACAACATATGCGCACAAGTCACAACTCCCTCATGTTCTGCTGCTAATCTCTTAAAATTGAAAGTGCATTTAAAACATTTAAAACACACAACTAGAACAATGCTGCTAATCATCCTATGCTGCCTATACTCATTCAAACGGAAGCATCCTCGTTCATGTTGATTCAGAAGGAAAATGTCAAATGGAAAGAGAGCATAGAGAACCATTATTCCCTCAATTCTTAGTTTTAAACTAGAGCATCCTGACATAGGTGTTTAACCATGAAACATGTATCCTAACGGGCACAATTATGAAGACAAAGCATAAGAATAAAGATGCGAGAGGTTTTTTGAGCAAATAGTGAACAGCTTTAGACCAAGACAGGGACTCAGTTGGAAAGTGGAATTAGAAGGAGCAAGACTATAATGCAGTTCATCTCCCAAAACAGAGACTTCAGAAGGTTTGCTGGTCTTTGCTAATTTCAAAACTGATGTTGATTCTTCGGCACATGATTCTCCACTCTACAACCTTCCCATCCTAGTTGATGTTCAATATAAGAAATAAGTTAATACAAATTACACGAGGAACTTTTCAGCTTCCCACAGGAACAGGCTATTTAGAATCATGGGTATATCATGTGGTACAAAGTGTTATAAATGTGAATGAGGGAGTCACAGAAGAGCATGGAATGGCTGATCTCTTTCAGCAACTGATTGACGTTAGTGGGGTTCATAACTGGGGTATTGTAGAACACAAAGTTCTTCAAGATCTGGGTTTAAATTGGTCTGGTCTCTATTTTATTGTTTATCGCATTTTGGAAGTGTGGCAGAATAGGGAAGCTTCCCAAGTGGATGAGCTTATACTTGAAAGATATTGTTTTGTACTTGGCTGGATCACTCTATCAGATATTGATGTTAAGGAAGCTGGTGCTTTGCCATGGAGTCCTAAATTGGGCAGAGACAAGTTGCTTGAAATTGAATACTTCATAAGTTTTAGCACAATTCTGCGCCATAATGTTCATTTTGGCCATACAGGGGAGCTATCACAGCTTTCTTTTGCATTTCTCCAAATACAAATTCCTGTGTTTAATTTACCTGGGAGGTTTCTTTTCTTTTTCTCCCACTTCCAATTCTTTCTAAAAATCAAAACTAAGATATTACAATCATATTGCAGAGTTGCCCGCCATTTTAACCCTTTACACCTGCCTAGAGCATTTTTACACCTAAGCTTCACTTTGTTTTTTAGGAAACTGATTCTTATTTTATTTACACAGGTTGTGAAACTAAGGAAGAAAGACAACTTTTTCTTGCAATAAGAAATGTTTTTTTGGAGATATTATCATATATTTAGTAGTGTGCAAGTATTTAAGAGCTTTGTTGTGCAAAAGTTCAATCCAGTAAACGCCCTTAAATTGACTAGAGAATTTAGCATAGACCCAACTGTGTAACCACTTTGCTTCTTTTCTAGAACATAAATGGTAACAAATTGCCCAAAAAACATTTGAGGCATTTCCTGACAGGAAAATGCAGACAGACGCCCCTCCTGACTGGAAAACGAAAACATAGAAAAGAAAAAAAAACAATATGGATGAGACCACATGTATGATGTGAGGTGTTTGCAAGCAAACAAGCCCTAAAACAAGGGAAAAAAGCCTAGAAAATCCCCACAAAACATGAACATTACAGATTCTATTTCTTGAAGGAATCAGTTTTCACTCTTTCTTTCCACAATTTCAGTTGTGAGCAGATCAAAGACTGCAGTTTCTCTGGAGTGTTTGGGAAGTATATTTGGAGCTGCAAAGTAAATTAACTTTATAAAGATACAGAGTGCATTTTTTCATGTGGAGAGTGTTTTTGCAGATTGATAGTGTGTTTTGCAGCACTCTTTTCTGGTTTGTTTTCTCAGTCACTGGCATCTTGATTCTTCACGTATGTCCATGAAAGCAATCTCAAACCTCATCATAACATTGGTAGTGGTAGTGACTACCCTCATTGACGGTGTGTCAAAGTATTGCAAACATGGCAGGAGGGGGTATAGTAAGGAATAAGTTGTGCCTTTTGTTTAACAAACTCTTCAAGAGGTCCTACACCCAAGTGAGAACACGTTTTTTGCATGAACTGAATCTTGTATTTGATGGATAAATAGATAAACATTAGGCATGTGGAATAGTTGTCTTCGCTTATCTTAGACAAAAGCAAGCAGCAGAAGGGCAGGCTAACAGATGTACAATAATGTTAAGCTTGATGACATTGACCCTTTTTTATCGTATGTACTAATCTGACAAGTACTTGTCTCTTGACTCAATCATTGTTATAATAATCACTTTTTGAACTCTAATATATCATGAAAAGTTTTGGTTGTGCAATCCTGCTATGTGAATAGTTGTATCAATGTATTTTAATTCTACGAAAATTGTTTTAATTTTTTAATGTGTATGTTGTTTCCCTGTTTCCTACAATTTGAAAGATGCCATTTCCAAAACCTGTAACCATTTCAGAAACCAAAACAGTTTCCAAGTTTTATGCGACTCTGCTTTGCATGTTTTTATATAGATAGCCATTGGGATTTCAAAAGTTAAGTGCAGAAAACACAGAGCTTCATTTTAGCCTTTGGTTTTGACTATGCTATCATTGAAATATAAACAAAATACCCCTAAAAATTTAGACTGAGTTATCTTTTGTATGAAAAAAAAGGCAAACACCAATGGTTCTTATCTGTGAGCATTGCTTTGTTTTAGAGAAAGCACAGAAAGGAGTATTTATACCAGATACCTCATCATAAGCTCCAGCATTAGTAGTTTTGGGCTTGTCTGGTCCATGCTCGCTACTTCTACGAGGTGCTGATTGAGAACCATGTTTCTGTCTCTGTCTGTGATCATTTGGAGATATCGACCATGAGTGTTGTAACATTGAAGAGGGATCCAGGTACTTGTCTTGCCCTCTTGTCTCCCTTGTTCCATCTCTACTTGAGCCCTTGTCTTTATCTCTATGCCTGCTTCTGTCATGGTCCTCATTGCTTCTTCTGTCATATTCTCTATCCTTAACCCTATCAAATTCCCTACCTTCCTGAGTTTGTCTCATCCACTTGGAGCGAGGAGAGGGCGACCGAGAAGGAGACCTAGGGGATGTCACTCGCTTGAGAGATCGTACTCGAACAGGAGACCTGGCCTGAATGGGAGATCTCGATCTGAATGGAGACTTAACATGAACACGACCCTTTGTTCCACTAGGAGAGTGCTGTGGGATGCAGATGCAGGTTCGACGCATATCAAATGGTAACCTCAAATTAACACAAATGACCAACATATCAAGATGGGTTCGGCGCATATCATACCGGGTGTAAATGAGGCTCTGCTAGTTATATTTTCAAGCTGAATTCTACATAGGATCGCATACATACAAAATGAAAAGAAGAATAGAAGCCAGTGAGAAAATGGATGGTTCTCGCGCACCCTATTTGGTGTTTTTTTTACTAACGCGCCATCGGTTAAGCGACGGTTCCGCGCCCTATGTGACTTTTGCCTTTTCTTTGGTTTTTTGAATGACCTTTTTGACCAACAAGCCATCGGTTAAGTGATGGTTATGACAATATCCGTCGCTTAACTGACGTGTGTGGCCACATTTACAAAAAAATATATATCTTTGTGATTTTTGGTAGGTTTAAAAGAAAAAATCCACGCGCCATCGGAAGTAACCGTCGGATTTTGAAGCCAGACGGACTAGGACATCTTCCATCTCACCAATTACCTTCACATCTGTCCTGTCCAACTGAACTACTCTCCATGGGGATGGCTTAGGCTGCCCATTGATTCTTTTACAGACAGATATCGGCATGACATTAACAGTTGCCCCTGAATCTACCAAGCAATTATGTACATTGTAGTTAAATATTTCAAAAGTAAGGAGGAAAGGTGGATGCTTGTGCTTGGACTTACCTCCACTGCTGGTCTCTCCAATCTCTTCTTCTTCTTCTGGTTGATTGTTAGTGGGCGTCTTCTCATCTGATGCTTCAAGGGCTCTCAACAACCTTTCTTTTTGCTGTGGCACTTTGCACATTTTGAACAGTGGAACATTCGCCTTTATCTTCTTTAAATCCTCCACAATGTCATAATCCATCTGCTGTTCTGTGGGATGAGGCCTATCAGCATTCTCCTTATCTTCATTTGGCTTGGCCGTTGTATCATTCTGTCTAGAATTTTGGCTGGTAATAGTGAATTCTGGAATTTTATCAGCCAAGGATTTATTTTGAAATTTCTTCTTAACATTTCTCTGCAGCATCTTAATCTTTGGGAGTATAAGACTGTCTTCTTTAACCGTCCCTTGGCTCCTTGTGGCTACGTTGGTTTCCACAACGTCCTTGTACCCCTGAGTCTTTTCTTCTTCAGCATCAAATAACGAGACAGAATTCCATAAAGCCATGGTTTATTCTTCCTGTTCTTTAGTAGAAGTAGAAGTAGAAGTCTCTTTTCTTTCTTCTTCTCCCTCTTCTGTTAATCTAGAATCTAATAGTTGATTCATGACCAATGTCATCGAATTAATCCATTGAGAACAATTCTTTTCAGAGTGTGGCTGTTGGTGGAAAGTGCAAAAATTGTCCAAGCCTACCTCTGTTAAATTCATAGATGCAGCATTGTGAGGAGGAGGTTGAGACTGATGGTTATCCTCTCTTTTCTTATAATATGGCTTATAAAAATTTTGTGCTTCCTTTTCTTTCTCCATATCTATGATTTTGTTGGAAAGTTTCTGCATCATTTTGGCCATATTTTCCAAATCTGGTGACTTTTCTTCCTTAGGCTTAGTAAACAATAAGGCTTTTCTTCCCACACCCTTTTCTCCTGACTGCTCTGGATAGTCTTCAATACTCTCTCTTTCAGCTTCCAGTACTTCAGCCTCTTCATAGGTTTTCGTCAACGTAGGCTTGGCCTTGCCTTTGGCAAACATGGCCAGATCAGGGCCTAAAGCTGAAGTATAATATTCAATCAGAACTTTGTCTGAAGGTCTATCCATTTCAGAGAAATTCTTGAGATAGGCTGCAAACCTTTGTGTGAAACTGTGCACCTTTTCTTTTCTTTCTTTCTTCAACGCGCACAGCCCTTTCATGAGAGTCGCATGAGTTTTCTGAGTTGCATACTTACTTCTGAAAATTCTTTCGAAGGTATCCCAATCAGGGATAGAGTTAGCAGGCAACCCAAAGTACCATGATGTTGCAGCTCCTTTAAGGGTATGCGGGAACAGTCTGCAGACTACATCTTCATGCTCCCCTGCCCTCAATCCTTCTATTGCCAAGTAAAAACTCTGCAGATGATCATCTACTAGTATCTTCTCATTGGGGTCAAATTTAGGTAGCAAATTTTCAAAGGATTAAGGCAAATCATGTAACGGAGGGGTCAGGTTTAATGGTGATTTGGCTCTCCATGCAAGTGGCAGATTTGGCGGGTTAGGTGGTTGGTTTGCGTTTACGCCAGCCATGAGTCTGGGTGGAGAGTGAGGAGGTGAACCAACTGGAGTGTGAGCAGGAGAACTGTGAGGGGTTTCTGGGCCATCTTGATTCAAAGGTAGCACAACTTCCTGTAAGGTTGTTTCTACAAGCTCTTCCCAGTCTCCAACCAACACTGAGCCTTCTGCTTCAGGACGATCCTTCTTTTTATACTCTCTTCTGGGCAGTTCAGGGATGATTGGCAATCCTCCAATCTTCTTTACATATGCCCTGGTGTGTCTTCTCAGATCATTAACAATTTCGTTGCCAACAGAATATAGATGTTCTCTTTCTTTCGGAATTGGATTATGAAACCCACTACTTTCAGAACTATTACTGGTGGAATATTCTCGGAAAAACGGGTTTCCTTGGCCAGCCATACACTGGCGGCCCTCCTTCTAGCGCCAAAAACTATTGATGCCTGGAACTTTGCAGGAGACAACAGTAAGGGATTCTCCCCAATCAACGTTCCCAACTATCCCGTTGACTGTTTGGTATAGGGAATCCGTCTGGTTTGCGGTCCGGCTACCGTAGGTCAAGTACAAAACAAAGGCTTCACCGGTTATGGCCCGGTCCACCGTGAGTTTTTCATTTTTTGACTTAATGTATGATATGCAAGTGCCTAATTAACTATGCAGGGTGATAAGATGCGAGGAGCGGTCACAATGTGATGTGCAGGTTCTTACCTCTCATCTTAGACTTACTAGCATCCCAATCACAGACAACAAGAAAAAGAAACTAACTACCTAAACTATCCCTAGGGAGCAGGATTATCACTTGTAAGTGAGTAACACATTGTGTACATGCATTATGAAGAGTTACAGTTAGCTGACACTTCTTTCAAGACACATGAACAATTACATATATTTAAACAACCAGATAGCCGATTATTTTATGAACAACATTTATTACTCACAGTGGAACACATCCCAGAAGATACTGAAGAACATTCAACAAGAACATAGGTTCAGGAAGTTAAATATTCTCAAAGTAAATGAAACATAGTTGAAAATGAAATAGTTCCTCTTCAACATTATTCATTTAGTCGCATTGACACATTCCACATTTCGCTCTCTCCAGCAAGCAAAACTTGCACTTTCTGACTGTAAAACGAAGTAGTTCCTCTTACAAGCAAAAGAGTTTACAAATTTTTCCAGCAAAAAAAAAGCCCCCGTAACCTCCCCTTTTCCAGTGTTTAAACAAAACATTAAATCGTTTGGGTTTCCCCCAACGCATGACCTTTTGATTTCCCCAATGTTTCGTATTCTTCTAAGTTGTCTGTATGCACTCATGATTCTTTTAGTAACGGACCAGCAGTCAGGTTCGTGACTTTAGCGTTATTGACTTTGTCTTCCACTTCGAGGGCCCTTTCAGTGATCTGGTCGGTGTCGTTTCGATTTTTACCAAACTGTTCTTCTACGTCTTCACGCATCAGCTCCTTACGCACAGCTGCAATTAATCCACGTGTATTATCCATTTGGGACTATGTTATGAAACAGAGCGGCAGATTATACAAATTGAAATGACTACTCCACAAAAAAAAATGGCCTGGTGCACCACGGTGGAAGTTGGAAGGATACTGACATCGGAATTCAAAGGCTCGACTCAGCCGCAACGGCGGGAAGAAAAAGACTAAGAGGCACGATTCAAAGCTGCGGGCAGGAAAACTCCATCGGAGATCAAGTGACTTTGACATCGGACGCCAAAAGGATTTATCATCCATAACGGTGGAAAGACAAGCGCTAAAATGATGAGAAACGCGGGCGGGAGAAAAAATCCTCAATCGAAAATCGGACGGCTTTACGCTTCGGAGGCTAAAGGACTTTCCCAGCCGCAACGACGGAAGGAAACTTTCAAATCGGAAACCAGAACAATTTGTACTTCGGACACCAAACCGCTCGGGCATCCGCAACGGCGAAAGGGAAAATATTATAGCTTCCGATCCAACATAAAATGACTCCCGATCAAGAAAACTTAAGTGTCCAAGAACTCAAAGTCAGCGAAGGTCAAATTGTCTCACCTCAGAGATAATGGTTTTTTCAAAGGGCAATCATCTGACGAGTTTCAGGTTAGCACTCCAAATTCGATTCTGCGCCCCACAATAAAATCTTAACAAAAGCATCCCTTAAAAACAGGCAGCTAACTAACCTTTAGAATCAACCAAAGTTACAGCAAGGCCAAACATTCATGAATCAGACGACATCAAAACAACTCTTAAAAGATAAGGAGGGCCCCAAAATTTAAGAAATTTGGGGAGAACAGTTGCACCTGCAACAGTAACACCAAACAAATATTTGTTGGTGATGATAGATCTCTAAGTGTTGTAGGATCTGGAACAGTTCCAGTAGAAAACGATCATTTCAGTGATGTACTATGTGTTCCAAAAAATTCCTACAATTTGTTACCAATCTATTAAATTACTCATTCAGGTGAAGGTAAAACTGTGACGTTTACACCTCACCAAGTTGTAACAAGGATTTTAAAAATCCTCAAAATATCCTTGCTACAGGAACTGTTGATGATATTACCAGGTTGTACAAATTTAACAACTTTGGGTCATCACCTTTTCCTTCAGCTTTTGTTGCTCATACTGATAGCTTGAGCAAACTTTGGCATGAGCGATTTGGTCACCTAAATTATCACTCATTTCAACAACTATGTAAAGACAATATGGTGACAGGTATTCCACTGGTATCTTGCAAGGATGGTGTTTGTTCTGGTTGTGTACTCAGAAAACATCATCGGGACAGTTTTGACAAACGTGCCTCTTGGCACACCTCGGTTCCCTTGGAGCTTGTGCATAGTGACTTATGTGGCCCTCTTCCATCTGCTTCCTTTTCTGATTTCAAATATTTCTTAACTTTAATTGATGACTACTCCAGATGCACTTGGGTTTACTTCCTAAAACTTAAGAGCGAAGTATTTAACATGTTCTTGGCCTACAAGGCCCTTGTTGAAAAACAATCTGGTCATCAAATTATTATGTTAGGATCTGACAATGGAGGAGAGTATGTTAACAACAAGTTCACTACTTTTTGCACTGAACAAAGAATCCAACAACAACACATTGTTCCATATACACCACAACAAAATGGTGTAGCTGAACGAAAGAATCGCACTTTAAAAGAAATGGCTAATTGTATGATCCAATCTAAGGGACTAAGTCTTCAATATTGGGATGAGGCCATAAATTTTGCAAATTACATAGTTAATCACACACCCACTAAAGTTTTATAAGGTATAACACTGGAAGAAGAAAGGAGTAAAATTAAACCAGATGCATGTCACTTTCGTGTGTTTGGTTGTGAAGCATGGGCTCACATTCCAGATGAAAAATGAAAATCATTGCAACCTAAAAGTGAAAAGTGCATATTTGTTGGATATTTTGAAGATGTAAAAGGTTATAGACTTCTTCAGCCACATTCTTATGATATAATCATTAGAAGAGATGTTAAATTTGATGAAAATCTCTTGGCCTGCGATCCTAACTTGGCAGGTGTGCCATCTTTGGCCTGCGAGCCTGATTTGGCAATTGTGCCTTCTTCTTCTTCTTCTTCTTCTAGCTTCCATGATAGGTTTCCAACTCCAGTTTCTGATGATGATAGTGAGGATGAAAATCCACCTCCGCCTGCTCATGTTCCTCCAATTGCACCAACACCAATACTTCCTCTATGGGTCCGTTCAACATGTGAAGCAGCTGGTGATCTTATCAGTGATCCTAGAGATCAACGTTGAACACGTTCTCAGTTTTAGTGAGCCTCTTCTCTTTCGGCTCAAGTTTTCGAGAACCATGATCCAAAAACTTTTTTAGAAGCTTCTGGAAATCCAGATTGGGATGCAGCTATGGATGAAGAATATCGTTCCTTAATGGCGAACGATAATTGGGATCGTGTTCCTCTTCCAAAAGGAAGAAAACTTGTCAGATGTAAATGGATCTACAGAACTAAGTATGCATCAGATGGAAGTGTTGAAAGACTTAAGGCAAGGTTAGTTGCCAAAGGTTTTTCCCAAGTTAAAGGGATTGACTACAATGAAACCTTTGCCCCTGTAGCAAAAATGAACTCCATCCGCCTTGTTCTTTCCCTTGCAGGCTTACATAACTGGGAAGTCCATCAAATTGATATCAAGATTTCCTTCTTACATGGTGATTTACATGAGGAAATTTACATGGAACAACCTCCTGGATATGTTCAGAATAACTCTATCCTTGTTTGTCTCCTTGATATAATAATAATAATAATAATATATTTTTAATGTCACAGTGAATCCAAACACCAATTTGGTGTATCAGACCCCCTTGTTTGTGGCACAAGGGACCCCCCTCCGCATAACAATATAACTTCTAAAGTTTACAGAGTAGTACATACCTTAGCCTCCTATTTGTTTAAACCTATGGCATCCTAGTAGGAAACACATGTTCTTAACCGTTGGGCCCACTCAGGTTGTACCTATGAATCGTAAAGTGCAAATTACATATGAATCACAAGTCTGAATATGATAAACCAAGTGGATTTTTTTTTTTCGTTTTTGGGATAGATATGCATGTGGAACAGTCTTTAGGAATCCCCAACAATGTTATCAAAAGGGACTGGTCAAGCTCAAAAATATTAGCTCGATCGAAACTAGAAAAAAACAGACTAAAAAACCGATCAACCACAAGTATATAAATTATTCAAACTTTGCAAAAAAAATATATATTCATGTGCATCCATATTAATCCAAACGATTATACACAAATATGCAAAGATTCTCATCTATAGTGCAAGGGTGAATATAACTTAAATAACATTGAGTACAATCCATATCTGACCCAAAATACATAAATAAAGATGCTCTAAATGGTCTCTAGAGTCCAAAAACCTTCATGCTACAACAAACAATTGCATGCTATCAAAATCATCACCTATATTGAGATCCTATCCATCAATAACACCATGTTCCCTTCCTCTAGGCTCTAGCCCTTTCCTGTAGCTCAAATATCGAAGTTGATCCTCCAAGGACATTAGTCAACACCCTACAATTTTGATGAACGTTCCTAATGCAAGCATTAAAATAAGGTAGAAAAATCTTCCCATGCTTAATAAGTGATTTTTCTTAAGTGAAGGGTACATTTTTATTAAGGTCATGACAGAGGAGTTCAACAATCAGCACCACCAACATCAAGGCACATACAGATGTTAATGTGTTTAATTAAATACTAATCCCATACCCTCATACATGATAGAATCCAATGGAAGCGTTGCAATTATAAAATCCTGTAAACGGATAAGTATGTTGAAGTTTGAATGTGATGATAAATTCTACTTTTTGCATATGAATTCTGATGAAGTTGGAATCATTCTCAAACATATTGAAACAATTAACGATAATGTTACAAATTTAAGTAAAAGGATAGAAAATGAAAGATAAGGAGGATGCTACTTTTACTTCTAGAATTTAATATTATCGAATAATATTGGTCCTCAAGTATACCCAACGTTAGGTTAACCCATATCATCTGCAATCAACATCCATCGATTTCATTACAGACATCTCGGGTTCGCGGGTCGAATACTCGGTTCCCATACCTAGGATGTGGGATGAGAACCCAGGGCAGGGTTTGGGTATCCATGCTACCTAGAAAAAAATGGAGCATTTTTTGAGTTTTTAATTCACTCCATTTGAAACATATCTATGGATGAAATGATTTGTAAAGGAAATCTATTTACCCCAAAAGTGATTTTAAGGGATGTTATATTCCTAAAGCATAGGAATCATTTGAAACCTATCTATGTACTAAATTATTTGTAAAACCACCTTAAAATTATTATTTACATGTTGTTTCCATAGGAGCATAATTGGGTTGTATTGATATTTCGTGTATTGAAATTTAGAACAAATTTGAATTCATCGAATATTAGGTGTAGGTGTAATATGGATACATAATGTTACAAGTGGAAAATTAAATTTTGAAAACAAATTAAAAAAAATAAACTTTAATTATTTAAACACTACAAAACATAGAAATAACATTCAATTTCATACCTTTGATTAAAATAATTATTTCATACTTTATTATTTAAAAAATTATTAATAACTAGTTGTTGTCTCTAACACTCGCCATATTCTAGGTTCTTGAGGTTTTATATTTTTGTTTTTTAAATAGATGTTTGATTTTATTACATAAATGTCTATGTGCACATTTAGGGTATATTTGTGAATATTTGATTACAAGTATTATATATAAGCAGTCTACTTTCGTATTTTATTCGTACTATATTTTTTCATTATGTATTTTTTGCATTGAATTGTACGAGTATCAGTATAAATGACACTAAATCACAAATTCATCGAATCAGTATCAGTATCAGTATTTAATACCTTTTCTAATCCACAAATTCATCGAACATACTATAGATGACACTAAGTGAATAAGATAGAGAACTGCAACACAAGCTAACAATGGTGGTTGAACTAATTCTTACAAGTGGATCTAGAAGATTGCAGAAAACTTTTGTGAAGAATAAACGCTTGAATAAAGAACATATGTAGACAACGTGAAAAGGATATTTTATGACAACCTGCATGAAATATTTTTGTGCATAGTACAATTACTCCTTCACAATTTTTTGATTCACAAGGCATCAAACATAAAGTGGAACCTCGACCAATTGTGAATACACCTGTTTCTACTGACTAGGAAAAGAAGCAAGCCAAGTGGGAGTAATTTTTAGGGAAATGAAATCATTCATGATTAGCACCATCTCCAACCTAGAGTAAGTCAAGAAGGTTATGGGGGAGATGCTTACCATGAAGTTCCAGTAAAATAGACACCCTAATCGGCCTGCAGAGGAAGGAGAACATAGAGATAATGCAAGTTGGCATAAGATCTAGTAAAAATATCAACAAATATCCAAAAAATTTAAAGAGAAAAAAGAAGGAAAATAAGCAAAGAAATATGAGAAGTTGCAAGTTCTTATTTCTAAAAAGGGAGAGGAAAAATAAAGGAAGGCACAAGTCTGGCACTACCTGAGTTGAAGTTCAGTCGACCAAAGGAAGAAGAGGGTGTGACCGAGAATTATCTAACATTGGATGATGAGCTACATAGGGTGGTTAAAGGATTTGGAGTGCTATGTGTGTTAGAATTATAAGACAGAGAAGAAACCAATTGAAAAAAGATTACAATTTGTAAAACATCACCACAATCCCCTTGAATTGCCATTGTTAGATAAATTTTATCCAATATATTGCATATTGAACCTAGTCAAACACCAATATGGAATTGAATAGATGAATATGCCAACTTATTAGAATGATAATTGAGATACCTGAGGACAAAAACCGGTTTTCCATCATTCCATGTGAAGGAGTGGTATCCTCATCAAGTACTTGGACCTCATGAAAGCACCCCCCTTCTAGAGCTAATTAGTGAATAAGTAGAAACATCACAATCGACAAGAGGCATAGTAAAATATTCATGACCTTTCGAAATATTTAGGTATAAAGGAGCAAAAATACAAACTACAAGTCAAACTATACCGACTGCAGTAGTAATGATGATCAACGACACGACATTCATACCCATTTACTAAGGGGATGAAAATCCCAAATAAAATTGGTTCTTATGCGAAAAGGTTTGGCATGTGATAGACGTTATTGATGAAGTTAAACAAGTTCATAGTTTGCAAGGGCTCTAAAAAAATTATCCCTCACACGGTTTATCAACTACACAAAAAACCATAATAGGACAAAGAACAAAATCAAACTAATTTTTTCACATTTTTTAGAACACAAGATAACAAGCATTTTGTAGATCATAAGTTGAAATAAATTAAGCAATTATCAAGAGATATCATTCATGATTATGTAAAAAATATTTAAATATCTTCTTAGACATATACCATATGTGATAAATAACCAGTTACTAGTCCAATGGTTTGTTGTACAACTCAGTTCTTAGAATTAGGCCACCTCTCATAATGCACACAATTAAAACCTATGAAGAATCTCTTATGATAGCTCAATGTATTGAAACTAATGATGAATGGGACTCCGAGCATTGATAAAATAAAGGAAGAGAGAATAAATGTGATACAAAGGTCTATTAAATACCTCATTATACAATGTTCATATTATGTTGTGAAATCTGTTTGCATGAAGGCCACACCAAAGATAACTGAGGATTCTCATCAACCGATAGAAAGATACTAGAATGTTACATATAGAGACCTACTATGAAAGTTGTGAATGTTTAAGTAACCATGTACTCTATGATTTCCCTCAGGACTTGAAGAATAACAAGAGGAAATGATGAATCATTTGTGAATAGTCATCCCATAACACTTTTGAATTCCAACTGAATGCAAGAAACAAAATGGATGTCCATCACAGTCAAACAAATTACTAAAATCAACAAAACAATGGATACCAAAACAAGGGCTAAAATGGTCAAGGAGGATGCAATGGATGAAGTGGCTACCGAAACTGTGGTGGCTTAAAGTGGCATAATGGAAATAGCAGGGTCATTTTGTTGGTTGTCCAAGAAGATCATATTTCTTCATCTGCTACAAAACCAACCACTTTAGTCCCGACCGTCCACTAAAAGATAGAACCTACTTAAATTTTTGTACAAAATGTGGTGTTGGGGATCATTCATTAGAATATTGTCTGATCATGTTAGAAAAATATTGAAATAAAGAGACTGTTCCCATACTATATATCTACCTGAAGTACACATAATTAAATTCTAAAAAACTTACAAGTAATCATGATGTTAGGTCCAAATGCATCGGTGCTTATTTAATTATTGAGCATCGGTGCCATTTTTATTATCATGAAACACACTGGTGCATTCTACTTATTTCAACAACAAAACACGTTGATGCATATATAGACACATGCACCAAGATGGAAAAATTTAATTAAAAATTTGGCGGAGAGATATCGATGCTTAAAAAAACAACAAATGCATTAATGCATGTATTACATAGAAAGCATTGGTGCGAGTATGTATTATGTATTGGTTCCTATATTTCCATGGGAACCAAAGATGAATTTAAATTTTCAAAAAATTGGATGAAATGACGGTGCATATATTATATATCGCACATGTATGTTTCTTAAGTATAAAGTATTGATATGACAAATATAATCGTATGGTTTTATCATTTATAATGTCGATGCAAAATTTGAAATTTGTTGCACTGGTGTGGTTGTGTTTTTTTTTTCAGGAGGAAAAAAGCCTGTCCTTGATATTCTTATTAAGAATCAAAGGGCATCCAAACAAGCCACCCCGATAGTGGGCTACATTCAATATACATCTCAAAGATCTAAATAAGATCACGAGTCGCTGCCAAGGGGAAAGGTGATACTAATATGTGTGTTCCCATCAGAAATATTGCCTCATCATAATGGAGTCAGTCCCATCAGCCACATCTACCGAGTACCAAAAGGATATAATCAACAATCTAAAAGAGGCCGCACCATGTGCAGCAATGCATAAATTGAAATAAGGAGTAATCTCCTTCATCCAAATTCAAAAGAGCTGAAAAGACTCCTGCATGATCAAGGGATCATCCAAATATTCAGTGCAGACACCAAACCCCTGAGCCAAAGTGAGGGCGGTTTTAGATAGTCTGTCAGCAATCCAATTGTGTTCTCGGTAGATGTGAATGTAAGACAGATCCTGAAAGCTGTTGGAAAGCTTTTTTGTCTCCCGACACCAGTGAAAGAGATCTGGTGGGGAGAGAGCAGTCAAACCCTTAGCCCAGTTGACAATGACTTGTGAGTCACCGAATATACGGGCAAGGGGAAGTCCCATCATTTGGGAATGACTTGTGTTTGTAACAAGCATCGGTGCATGCTATCTATAAAATGCGTCGTTGTATATTTTTTCCATGCATTGTTTGGTGAGTTCAAAAAATACAATGCTCTAGCATGTATATATTTTAATTATTTTTTAAACAAAATTTCAATTAGTAATCTCAAAACTAAATACTTTTTTAATAATATTGATTTGTATATTTTAATTATCACTTTTATATATATAATGATTGTATTTATGCATTGTGCAACTAATTACACTTCTGATTTTTGTAACAATGTAAATCATCAATATATTAATTAATAAATCAACAGTACAACATTTTACAACATTATACAATGCAATACAATAAGAAACTCATTTTATTATATATGAGTAATAAACCCATTGTCATACAAAATGAGACAATGTAAAGGTCCACAATAATCAAAGTTCAAACAATATGCAATTGTTACATTATTATGGTAACATGTCCTCATGCAAGACAATATGTCAAGTACATCAAACAAAATCCATGATTTTCACATACTAATATTCCAAAACATACAACTTGCAATAAGATTCAATTATATTGATTATCTTTCATCACTTGAACTTCTACAATCGCTTGAGTTGCATGCATGCCTCATTTCTTTATCACTTGTAGGTGAAAGTGTACTTGGGTTATTTAACCTAATATTTTGTTGATTGACTTTTGTTTGATGTTCCTGCTCTCCATGTTGCATCTACAAACATATAAATAAAGTTTAACGAGTATAACTACATTTATATAGTAGAATATACATATTTGTCTAAATAAAAAAGCATATGAAAGAAGAGAGTGCTTCATAAATCATACACGTTCTTCCGAAGCCATTCCTCATGCCGTATTTCAAAATGTCTCCCATTATATCCACTCCATACTTTGTTTCTTGCATGTTTAGTATTCCATGATAAAGAATAGATATAATTAATATAAAGGTTTACTGATGTTCCAATAACTATAAAATGAAGGAAGTTAAACAACGTACGTGCTTACAAATTGTTTAATTAACCCATGATACTTAAACATATAGTCATAACCCATACTTAACCCAATGTCAATCAAATCTTCAGAAGGATCGTCTTTGTATGTTAGCACCTACTTGAAGACATCCATGGATAAGTATAAATTGATTATATATATATATATATATCTCAACAAGTATGAAATCTTAAGTAAGACCAAAATCCTAAATACCCTCAAACTTTGCGATCAACCATTTTCTTCCTTGTCATCATGTCTTATGTGTTGAATGGGTTCCCTTTTGTTTTCTTTTCTACAACAAAACAATTGAAACTTAGTATTTCAGGCAATATTTAATTTTGTTGTACATAAAAGAATGAATCAATGATTGCATATATGTGATGTGCATTGTTGTTGGAATGGTGCATCATGCGATGCAATTATACTTATTTATTTTACCATGTCCTTATAGAATTTTTTGGACACACATACTATCATGTGTTGTGTTTCTCTTCATTTTTCCTCTGAATTTTCATGATCTTCTTGAAAAACAAAAAAAAAACTAGTTTTTTTTTTAATTGACATGAAAATAAATATAGAAAAAAAACTAAATGGTAATATATGGGACATATTATAGGACATAATGTTTAATAATAATACTTTTTTATATGATTCAAATTTGTTATTTTAAGTTTTTACTGTTTCAAGTCTCACAGGTCTTATGGACCATTTATCTAGAAACACTTGTTGTAGTTTATATATAACGTTATCCTTGGAGTCATTGGATTGGTTTTTGTACTGTAAGCAGAAAGTACATCTATATGTTCTTTTCACTATATCCCTCAAAGTTTTGTAAGAAAAAATCCCCCTCTAATTAACTTCTCGCACCACTCTAGATGAGCTCGGAACTAAGCCATCAACATTTATATCCTTCGTAATTTTTTTATTCTTAGGACAAGATTCCATTCCCTCGTTATTGGCTCCTTCATAGAATTAACAAATTTTCAAACTATCACATTACAACCTACATAACCTTGTATTTTTGTTTATGATAGTGAGGTTTCTCTATATTCTTCTGGAAGATGATTCTTCATGTATAGTACTTAGTATTTCAAATTTATTCCCCCTTTTCATTTCGATGCCATTGAAATTTTCATTTGCAACTACATTATTATTGATATGCAAAACGTTGTGTATTTGACCAATGAATCATGTCAAAATACAAATTTTTTTGTCAACTAAGTTTCACTCTTATTAACAAATAAGGAGAAATAGAATATAAATCGCTCATATTAAGAAATGGAGAAAAGTAAAATATAAAATGAAATGTAATATATGTTCGGGTACACAGGGTACTCCCAAAAGACCAAACACCTTCAGATACCGCTTCACACAAACAGATCAGAGATCAACACACTGATGTTTGTCACATGGTTAAAACCCTCGAGAGGGAAACAGTCCACGGCCCCAGCCAAATAGCTACTTGGAGCAGTTTATTATGCAAAAGAAAGAAAGTTACATGAGCTTCTCATAATCGATCAACTAGCCAAGGACCCTCTATGCTCTTTAAATAGAGATCATAGACCAATCGGGTGTTAAGCCACGGATCAATGGTAGGTATGATCTAAGAGAAGTTGAACCATCAGATCACTCTATGTATAGAACATATCATGACCGTGGAATTAGAATATTTACAAATGCATACTAATGCATACTAAAGAAACACAATTTTACCTAACTGATATATTACACAAGTTGATCTTAACTAACTCCTAAGTGTCTAAATATCCTAACATCCCCCCTTAAGAACAACTTGGGATAGGATTGAAGGATTTACAAAAGTGACACTATTAGGAGAAGGAAGGAGGCATTAGAGCCTATCCCCCCTTAAGGACACATTCCTGAACTCCTAACATAGACCGAAGTTTAGAAAACTTCGCTTCTATAAGAGACTTGGTGAAGATGTCTACAACTTGATCATCTGTAGGGAAATAGAGCACTTCAATAACACAATCATGAACAAGATTTCTGATGAAGTGCATGTGTAGCTCAATGTGTTTGTTGCGCTGATGTAGAACTGGATCTTTGGCAAGCTTGATGGCAATTTGATTGTCGCACCAAAGTGGAGTAGGCTGCTACTGCTCAAATCCAAACTCTGAAAGGATCTGTCGAAGCCATAAAGCTTCCTGACTGGCATTAACTGCGGCTCGATATTCTGCTTCTGCTGAAGAAAGAGCAAGAGCTTGTTGTTTCTTACAAGCCCAAGTGACAGGTCCAGATCCCAGACTGAAAACATAACCCGTAGTAGACTTTCGATCATCAAGATCGCTGGTCCAATCTGAATCAATGAAACCAACCAACAAAGGTTTCCCCCCTGTACTGTAATGAATCCCAAACTGAATTGTACCTCGAATATATTGAAGTATTCTTTTTGCTGATTTCCAGTGACTTTCATGAGGAGTTTGCATATAACAGGCAATAAGACCAACGACAAAGGAAAGGTCAGGACGAGAATGAGTCAAGTATAAAAGAATACCAACAAGCTGACGATACAAGGTGGCATCTACTTCAGGGGAAGTACAAGTGGCATAAAGTTTGACTCCAAACTGGAAGGCAGAAGGGGCTAATTTACAATCTTCCATGTGGAAGCGACAAAGAAGGTCACAAGCATACTTAGACTGGGAAAGAAAGATTCCTTCTTTGGTTTGCAAGACTTGGAGACCAAGAAAATAATGCAAATGTCCTAAGTCTGACATTTCAAAATTTTGCTTAAGACTGGATTTCACATGGGTTATAAGGTTAGGGTCACTACCAGTAAGGGTAAGATCATCAACATAAAGAACAAGTATGATGAGACGGTTTCCTACTTTCTTGGTATAGACATTAGGGTCAAAATGGCATCTAGAAAAACCACTGTCAAGGAGAAAGCTATCCATTTTGGCATACCAAGCTCTAAGAGCTTGCTTAAGGCTATATAAGGATTTCTTAAGGAGACAAACAAGGATAGAGTTATTCTGAACATATCCAGGAGGTTGTTCCATGTAAATTTCCTCATGTAAATCACCATGTAAGAAGGAAGACTTGACATCCATTTGATGGAATTCCTAGTTATGTAAGGCTGCAAGGGAAAGAACAAGGCGGATGGAGTTCATTTTTTCTATAGGGGAAAAGGTTTCATTGTAGTCAATCCCTTCAACTTGGGAAAAACCTTTGGCAACTAACATTTTCTTAAGTCTTTCAACACTTCCATTTGATGCATACTTAGTTCTATAGACCCATTTACATCTGACAAGTTTTCTTCCTTTTGGAAGAGGAACAAGATCCCAAGTATCGTTCGCCATTAAGGAACGATATTCTTCATCCATAGCTGCATCCCAATCTGGATTTTTTGAAGCTTTTGCAAAAGTTTCTGGATCATGATTCTTGGAAACTTGAGCCAAAAGAGAAGAGGCTCACTGAAACTAAGAACGTGTTCGATGTTGATCTCTAGGATCACCAGCTGCTTCACATGTTGAACGAACCCATCGAGGAAGTATTGGTGTTGGTGCAATTGGAGGAACATGAGCAGGCGGACATGGATTTTCATCCTCACTATCATCATCAAAAAACTAGAGTTGGAACCCTGTCAAGGAAGCTGGAAGAAGAAGAACAACAAGGCACAATCGTCGAATCAAACTCGCAGGCCAAAGATGGCACACCCGCCAAGTTAGGCTCGCAGGCCAAGAGATTTTCATCAAATTTAACATCTCTTCTAATGATTATATGATGAGAATGTGGCTGAAGAAGTCTATAACCTTTTCATATTCAAAATATCCAACAAATATGCACTTTTCACTTTTAGGCTGCAATTCTTTCCGTTTTTCATCCAGAATGTGAGCCCATGCTTCACAACCAAACACACGAAAGTGACTTACATCTGGTTTAATTTTACTCCATGCTTCTTCCGGTGTTATACCTTATAAAATTTTAGTGGGTGTGCGATTAACTATGTAATTTGCACAATTTATGGCCTCACCCCAATATTGAAGACTTAGTCCCTTAGATTGGATCATACAATTAGCCATTTCTTTTAAAATGCGGTTATTCCTTTCAGCTACACCATTTTGTTGTGGTGTATATGGAACAGTGTGCTATTGTTGGATTCCATGTTGAGTGCAAAAAGTAGTGAACTTGTTGTTAACATATTCTCCTCCATTGTCAGATCTTAACTTAATAATTTGATGATGAGATTGTTTTTCAACAAGGGCCTTGTAGGCCAAGAACATGTTAAATACTTCGCTCTTAAGTTTTAGGAAGTAAACCCAAGTGTGTCTGGAGTAGTCATCAATGAAAGTTAAGAAATATTTGAAACCAGAAAAGGAGGCAGATGGAAGAGGGCCACACAAGTCACTATGCACAAGATCCAAGGGAACCGAGGCGTGCCAAGAGGCACGTTTGTCAAAACTGCCCCGATGATGTTTTTCAAGTACACAACCAGAACAAACACCATCCTTGCAAGATACCAGTGGAAGACCAGTCACCATATTGTCTTTACATAGTTGTTACAATGAGTGATAATTTAAGTGACCAAATTGCTCATGCCAAAGTTTGTTCAAGTTATCACTATGAGCAACAAAAACTGAAGGAAAAGGTTATGACCCAAAGTTGTTAAATTTGTACAACTTGGTAATATCATCAACAGTTCCAGTAGCAAGGATATTTTGAGGATTTTTAAAATCCTTGATTACAACTTGGTGAGGTGTAAACGTCACAGTTTTACCTTCACCTGAATGAGTAATTTGATAGACTGATAACAAATTGTAGGAAATTTTTGGAACACATAGTACATCACTAAAATGACCATTTTCTACTAGAACTGTTCCAAATCCTACAACACTTAGAGATCTATCATCACCAACAAATATTTGTTTGGTGTTACATTCATGCATAGTAGAACATATGGCTTTATCTTTAGCCATATGATAAAATGCTCCAGAATCAATGAGCCATTCAATTGAAGTAGAATAAGAAGATGCGGTATAAGAGTAACCAGAAGCACAAAGTGCATGTCCACGAGAGTTAGATTCTGAAGACGAATCTAGGCTGATGTGGTGCTTCTTCATTGCTCCTTCCAAGGCTGCCATCTTCTTAAAACACTTAGATTCATCATGATTATATTTCCCACAAAAATTGCAATGACGCTCAGTCTTCTTTCCTTTTTGTTTGGATCCTTTGTCATTTTTTAAAGAAGGAGTTGACTGAAAGGGTTTGGGACCCTTGTTGTTTTGCTTATTATTGCGAAAATTCTGTTTCTTTAGAGGCTTGGACTTTTCTTTCTGTTGAGACAATAAGGATTTCCCAGATGTATCTGCATTGTTAATTATTCCAAGATGAATGAGCTTATCTTTCTCTCTAATTAAGGAATCACAAAAAGATTCAAGGCTAGGCTCTTGATAGCTAGCTGCAGTCAATGATTCTTTCATGGAGTAGAATGTAGATACAAAAACAGAATATGCAGGTCCAAGTTTGGAAAGAATATAATAAATACATTGTTTGTCTTCTTTCTTAATCTTGCATTCTGCACATAAGAGTTTAAAAGTTTTATACTTAGATAAATAGTCTTGAATGCATGAAAAATCATTTGGATTCAAGGAAATCAACTCATTCTCGAGTTGATAACCCCGAATTTCATTGTGTTTACCAAACACATATTCCAAGTTTTCTCAAGCTTTATCAGGTTCATCAATGTCAGATATGTGGAATCGCAAATCAATAGAGATTGCCATCCCAATCAATCCACGAGCTTCATCACATCTGTTTTCCTATTTAATTTTCTTATCAGCATCAGTGGGTTCTGTTTCTTTCTTTGAGGTTATCCTGAAAAGTCCCTTACTTCGTAGAACATCTTCCATACGAGATTTCCATGAGAAATAGTTAGAACTTGTAAGTATAATATCACAAGGGGCGGTCATACTGTAAAATAATGGCTGAAATAATAGAAACTAACTGTTTGGATGCAAAGAGCTCGAAAAAATATGCGGTTTTAAAAAAATGGCACTTAAAACGGATTCTGGATGATGAAGTTATGCTTGATAAAAAAAAATGTTGAAAATGTCTCCAATAGTGATGTAGCAGATATTAACTTGACCAACTAAAAAAAAAAAGCCCCTTCTTCCCAAAATCAACCTTTAACAATAAAGTTGCTTTGAAGTGAATCACTTTTGTAGAATAAGTGATGTTCACTTTTACAATAATGTGACTTTTAAATAGTGCGGCAATAAATTAAAAGACTTAAGTGACTCACTTTTATTTTATTTTATTTATGTGAGATGCACTTTTACAATAAAGTAACTTGAAAATAGAAATTGCATGCACTAAAAAGTAGCTTGATAAGACTTGAACTCAAGACTTATCAAGGTGTAAAGCAACTTTGGACTAAGTGATCTAAGTTTAAAAGATACGTAAAAGTATGGAAAGAGGAAGGGGTTTTTTTTTTTACTCTTCTCTCTCATTTTCCATGCTTGCTTTCTTTTCCTGCAAATCACAAAAAAAAATGAAAAACAAAAAACAAGAAAAAACTGTTTCCACACAATGGGGTTAGATCTTGGTTATATTACCCGGCAAGTCTACGTTTCCAAGTTTTCTCGTTGTTTTTTATTTGCCGTGATCGCACAAGGTGCATGGCAAAGAGCATACGTAGCCGAGAAGACAAGAAAAAAAACTTTCCCTTACTGTTTCTGATTCTCCGCGATCGTAGAAGGTGCATGGCAAAGAGCATACGTAGTCAGGGAAAACAACAGTCCGAGACTAAAACATAAAATATCTAATAATAAACTGATAAAATATGAGAGATTTAAAAAAAACAAATCCGTCACTGTAACATTATACCTTCAGATTTGCCAAAATGAGTGTTTCTGGAGCAAACGGAAACGGTTTTTGGTGAAACAAAAACTATTTCCCAATGGAAATGGCACTTCGGACATAATGGAATAGCTTCCATAGGCAAAAAATTCATATAAAATCCATAACTAGAAACCCTTTCAAAGTTTGAGCAACATCAGTTCCATATTTTGATCAAAACCGAAAGCGGCTCTTCATAAAAGCTCTGATACCATTTTTGAGTACACAGGGTACTCCCAAAAGACCGAACACCTTCAGATACCACTTCACACAAACATATCATAGATCAACACACCGATGTTTGTCATGTGGTTAAAACCATCGAGAGGGAAACAATCCATGGCCCCAGCCAAATAGCTACTTTGAGCAATTTATTATGCAAAAGAAAGAAAGTTACATGAGCTTCTCATAATCGATCAACTAGCCAAGGACCCTTTATGCTCTTTAAATAGAGATCATAGACCAATCGGGTGTTAAGCCATGGATCAATGGTAGGTATGATCTAAGAGAAGTTGAACCATCGGATCACTCTATGTCTAAAACATATTGTGACCGTCGGATTAGAATATTTACAAATGCATACTAAAGAAACACACTTTTACCTAACGGATATATTATACAAGTTGATTTTAACTAACTCATAAGTGTCTAAATATCCTAACAATATAACACCTTAAGACAACCCAAAATAACTAAAGAGTTACTTTAGAAAATGTATTTTCCCCCTCAAAAAAGTCATGATAGTTTTTAAAGAAAAAAAAAACATAAAAACGAACTTTCTAAAATCTATGTTAAAAGTTGAAATCTTACCAAAATCACCATTCCTCACGTGTGTCCCCGTCCCCTCCCCTCTTCCTCTTTCTCTTCCCCAACATCACGCCACTCATTTCCACTTCAATCCCCCTCTCCTCTTGCATTCATTCGACACAACCTGTGTGCATCAGCACAACTCCAACTTCTGCATCCCCTTTCTCTCATATGTGCACTCCAACTCCAACTCCAACTTATTATTTTTGTTTTGAATCATATTCAATAATCCTAATAATAATTATTATTATAGTTATTTTTGGCTCATCAAATCTACCAAAGAATTTAAGTGTCTTTAATAACGTGTAAATACAAACCTCTACATAATAAAAACTAAAACCAAGGCGTAAATAAAAGACCAAATCGAAATATTGAAGAAATACATCAAGGCCCTTGTCGCCAACCAAAAAAGTTGGAGGAAAGAAATGAAAAATAGCAATGCAACACTTAAGAAATAAATCAAAGATGAAGTTGTTCTAGTATTAGAAAGAAGACTTGATGACAAACTAAACATCATGCCTGAGAAACAAAAAGACTTGGATGACAAAATGAGTACCATGACTCAAGACTTAAACACCATAAGATGGAACTTGAGCACCATGAAGCAAAACCATAATACATTAATGGAAGCGTTACAAAAACTAATGCCTAGTACAAACCATGTCAGCAGCCTAGACATGTTAGATGCCCCATCTCACATTTCCACATATGAAACACTCGCCAAGAATCAGGAAGATTTGGAAAAAGAAATAAAGACTAACAATGTGATGCTTAAAAAAGAGATTGAAACAAAAGTACTTCCAAATATGGAGGCACGATTAAACAACAAAATAGACGTTATCAATAAGATAGTAGAGAAGGAAAAGGATAAAAATTACCACAAACAATGAAGCAGTTCAAATAAGTCTATTGCATCATCTAGTAGCTTTGATCCACCATCAAATCGTAAAGAAAAAAGCAACCAATATCATCCTTACATAGCGAACCCACCTAAGTAAAAATAGAGTTCTCGAAATACAATGGGAGTGAAGACCAATGTGTTTCCTGGTTAAACAAAGCAGAGGAGTACTTCAACATATACAACATTACATTTGACGAAGAGAAGGTGAAATATGCGTCAATGCATATGGAAGGGTATGCCTATAACTGGTACATGTGGTGGAAGGGAGACAATTTTTCCAACACCTGGAACTTGTTCAAAAATGATTTTTTTAAAAGGTTTCAAGGAATCACCGAAGATGAATTTTTCAAAAAACTTACCAGATTACAACATGAAGGAAACGTTGAGGAATTCACGCATCAGTGGGAATCCCTATTGACACGAGTATTTGGGTTATTTGACAAACAACGACTCGAGACCTATTTAGGAGGTCTTAAACCATACCTCCAAAAAGAGTTAAAGATGCATGATAGACCAAATGTAGAAGTGGCAAGACATAAAGCAAAAGCAGTAGAACACAAATTGGAAGGAATAAAATAAGATATGATAACAATTATCGATAGGGAAAAGAGACATAATGTAGATATTGTGGAAATAATTGGTCACTCAGTCATCAATGCCACAAACCTCAATCATATACCTATGAAGTTGAAAATAGGTTGAAAACGTCTACTAGTTACTTTGATAATGTTAGAAAAAATAAATAAAACACATGTCGTCAATGTTGTGATGATTGGATCCCAGGCATAAATGTAAGGATCGTCAGACAATACATTACACAATCATAAATGGAAAAGAAGTACAAGTCTATGCAGAAGAAATCTTGTCCAATTCTAATACCAACACAGAATCAAAGTGAAGAACGACATCATAAAAATCAAGCTTTGAGGACAAAGCTTTCCTAAGGGGAAGGAAATGTTATGAAGATAAATAGAAAACAAAATAATAATTAATAATTAATAATGGTTTAATATAATTAATGAAACATTAATTGTAAATATGACGACGTGGCCCTCCATGTAAATGGTCAACCCTATTTAAAGGTGGCCTACTCATTTGTAAATCATCCATCAAATTATTATATTCATACATTCTTTACTTCAGCATGGAAGTCATATACACTTCTTGAAATCAAACAATTGAATACCGTAGTGACATAAAACAAAATTTAATCTCTTTAATCCCAAATATATTTTCATTTTTTTCTTATAATTTAATATACTTAATAGTTACATTACAATAAATAAATTAAGAGTAAATTCTTTTATTTAAAGTTCTTTTAAATATTTGAAAAATGGAAAATACCTTGAAATTGTGAGGGTTTACTTTAAATTTAGCATATTACAATAATGCTTTATGGAAAAATAATAACTACCATCCATAATTATTTCAATTGCGTTCTATTTTTTTTTTTTAATATCCTTCTTTGTTATAATAGTTTGTAAGCATATATGAAGTCTTATGAGATTGAACATTACTCTTTATGATCATTTTCTCATAATTACGCCGTAGGCATTTTTTCTCTCAGGTCTTGTTTCTGGGAAACGGTTCTCAATTGGTTCATCCTTGGTCGTCCCTCCGGTAAATTGAAAACTGCCACGTATATTATTACTTTATCCAATACAATTTTGCAAGATTAAGGTTTTCAGATAGGGTTTAATCCAGTCTTAGACAAGAGGTCAACAATGCACAGGTAGCCCAGGACGCGGGTGCTAGGGATCCCACCACAATCACATGGCTTACTACATGGACAGGCGAGTTGCAAGTGGCGTCATCACTCACCTTATCACCATGCGCGTTAAACTCATGAATGTTGCGAGGTCTTGGGCATTCGTTATCTTGACTCTTCATTTTCAGAAACAACGTATAGGAACTATTGTTCTCTTCTTGCAGGAGGGAAGCGAGTTCATCCTATTCTTTGCATTGCTACATGTGAGCTTGTGGGAGGAACCCAGGAGCTCTCTATGCCTATTGCTTGTGCAATAGAGATGATTCATACAATGACTTTGCAACATGATGATTTCCCTTGCTTGGATAATGATGATATGCGCTAAGGTCATCCCACAAACCATTAGTTCTTTGGAGAAGGCACTTCTCTTCTTGCAGGAGTTGCACTTCTCTCAATTGCCTTCGAGCACGTTGCAATCTCCACAACAAAAAATGTGGGGAATGATAAGTTTTTGACGTTGGTATTTTAATAAGGTAGAACAACTGGTTCTCAAGGGATTATGGGTGGGAATTTTCTTGAACTTGAAAGCGAAGGGGATGCTTCTGTTGATCTGGGGACTCTGGAATGGATTCACAATCACAAGAATGCAGTGCTCTAGGAGTTCTCAGTCGTGTGTGGGGCGATCGTCGATGAAGCATCAAAGGATGAGATGGAGAGAATTCGAAGGTATGCCAGTTGCATGGGGATTCTGTTTCAGGTTGTGGACAACATACTCGATGTCATGAAATCATCAAAAGAATTGGGAAATACTACAGGAAAGGATTTGATCAATGATAAAGCCACTTAACCCAAATTGATGGGCTTAGAAAAATCAAAACAGTTTAGCGTTGAATTGTTGCACAAAGCTAAGATGGAATTATCTTGCTTCCACCCAGCCAAGGCCGCACTAGAATTGAATTGTTGCACAGAACTAAGAGGGAATTATCTTGCTTCCACCCAGCCAAGGCCGTGCCTTTGTTGGATCTAGCATATTACATTGCATTCAAACAAAACTGAACATAGGCTCTTAAAAGCGTTCTTGTGTTAGAGTGGATGATCCGGGTTGAGTTAGCATATAAAGACAACATTTTTTTATACATTTTACCAGACAATTTATAAAATGAAATCAACATCTTTTTGTATACCAAACGTCTGCACAAACTCCTTCATACACTTGTTGAGGCAATTGACAACTATTGGCATATTTTTGATAGTTGGATGCATGGATGAACAATGTTTCAATCATCTGAGAGTAAACATATCAACCAACTCATATGTGGGCGCTTACTTTATATTTATTCAACATGACATTAGCGTTTATCACTGCATTGGATTTACAGAACGAAAGGCACTCACATTTTCTCCTTGGCGCACAAGTCTTTTGTTTGATATATACACAAATATTTTTGCATTTACTGGACGTGTTGGGCAATGAAAGAGACCCGTGGGCTCTTGGTTGATGGGCTTTGTCACTTGGTGTCGCTGGAGCGTTTGAGTGGATGACTCAATAATAAACATGATGGTTGGGCTTAGTGTGTCTTTATCAAGGACAAAATACCTTTTGGACAAAATACCATGCATAACTTAATGGGTAAAAAACAAAGTATATGGATAAAGTAAAGAGCTTTTATAAATAAAAATTATTTTAAAAATCATTATTATAAAATGATTTTTAAAATAACAACTTTTATTAATTGACTTCTTAAATTAAATGGAGTTTGATTTTTTTTAAATAAAAACAAAAGAGCATTTAAGTTAAAATTTGACTAGCGGAAGAAGAAGAGGACCTGAGCACATTGCAAGATTTCATTGGGTTAAGAATGAGATCCAATGAAAAACTTGGCGATATTTTGTTAGTGAACTAAACCATTTTTTGTGAGTAGGATAAAAGACAACTAAAACACCCGTTTTTTTGGAAAAAATATGTGATAAAAATAGGTCAAATTATTACGCATGTCCTATACTAAATCTCCAATTTTAAAATTACTAAGATCACCCAAATTGCAAATTAAACAACCGAAAATGTGATTTAAGCACGAATTGGTCTCTCTGATTCCGACTGGTTTGGGGTGTTTTGGTTAGCTCTTATACTACTCTCACTTTTGGTAGCACATTTTTTAGAGAGACTAGCAAAAGCGAGGAATCTTAACACTCAGGCCAAAAATGAAAAATTTTGACATGTAGATTTGGGTGCTAATAGAGGCTTCATGGTATTTGCACCTTATTTTCATTTATATCTTCTTTGAGATAAATATTTAACTTTTGCAAGACACTTTGTTCTTTATCTTCTCTTCTCTCTATTTTGATTTAGCACTTGCTTTCACACTCCCATAACCGTTCTTTTTAGTTCTATTTGCCCAATTTTGAGGTAATTTGTTGGGCATTACTAAAATTAACTTCTTTTTTGTACAAAAATGGTCATGTTCATAACTGGTAATTAATATGATCTAGGAAAATTTACAATGGTATCTTTAAACAAGGGTATATTTCAATATTTTTTCGTGACATGGTTTTTTTTATAGATAAAAAGTCTTTTTTATACATCTAAAGATGGCCGAGTCCCAACATTCTGATTTACAAGCCTTGTTCCTCATGCGCATGTACTTTATTGGTACTAGAAGGATCCTTCTATCAATATGAATAGACAAACCCCATTCAACGGTAACATAGTGCAGAAAATATTTTGATAAAAATAATACTTTCAACTTTTTTAAATGTAGGTTCCTTGATTCCAAGTCTGATACTTAAAGAAGCGTAAGAGAATAGTAATATACTATTGTAGACCAGAAAAAACATTAGTGACTAAATCATTGTTTATAATGAATTTCTATTATCAAAACACAACCACCAAAGTAGCAAACATGGCATGCAAAACACAACCACCCATGACGAAATATAGTAATATAAAAATTTCATAAGTATAATGTTTTCCAACTATAGCATGAATGGCCACAATCTTCAAATTGGACACACTCAAAGTGCAAAAGAAACGCAATGAGACTGCTTGTTTTAATAGTATGCATTTGGAAGGAGAAGATAATTAATACTCATTTCATTATAACAACATTTCCATCAAAATGCTCACATGAATCTCAACAATTAAAGTTTTTCAAATTTATTATTTTATTCTCTAATGTATTGAAGAAATATGCCCTTATAATGTCCTTTCACTATGAGAAAAAATGTCATTTTATTGTAATCTATACTAATTTTATGATAATAATAATAATAATAATCTATTTTTAAGGTCACCACCAAGCGAGACACCAAATTGGTGTATGAGACCCCCTTGTTTGTGGGACAAGGGACCCCCTCTGCGCAGCGATTTAACTGCTAAAGTCTACAAAGGTGTACATACACTACCCCCCTCTGGATTTGAACCTGTGACCTCCTAAGAGGAAACACATGCTCTTAACCATTAGGCCCACTCATGCTGTTTTAATGTCATGCAAGTTGTAGCATACATGGTCCATATTCATGAAATTCTCTAGCTTTGTTAACAAATGGTCATTGGAAAATTGCAAGAAATCTATCATGTGTTTTTTGTAAGTTGGTTTATTATTTGTATATATTCATTAAACTTCATTCTAAACTAAGACATGTTATTGGCTTTTTGGGAACCTATGTTTGGAGAGAGTTGTAATTGTCAAGATGAGGGACCTATTATCATGTGGGATGCTTGCATAAAATCTTTTCAGAATGAAATATTAATAGAGTCTAAGAGTTGATAGTCCCATGTAGTGAGCCTATAGATGATGTTTGATAAAAATTTTAATTTTACAAAGATATAATCATAAATTGAGATGAAATTTCCCAGTGGTTCACCACTAATTTAAGATCCAATGATCCTTTAATAGGGAATAATAAAACACACGTGATAATACAAGGCAAATAAAAATAACAAGGTCATAAATATTTAAAGCATACAAGGTTCAATTCTTGAATTTTTTTTGTTCTAATTTAGGGCAAGGCAATCATGGCATGGAGAGACATGGACAAAATATATAATTTGGTTAGGTAAAAGTCATGTATGTTGTTGGTATAGATGCACCCAAAAAATTGTATAAAATTATTATAATGCCTCATACTACACATTACCTTTCAAAACTTGTAATGCTCACTACATCCCATATCCCCAACTATCACCACACCGTTATTGATCATCAATGAAAAACAAAACAAAAAATTCAAAGTGAAGATAGTAGCAAAATACAAAGCAAAAAAAATGAAGTGGAGATAGTAATTGCATGCATGCTTAGTGGGATTATAATTATAAGGGTCATGGATGACTTATTAAATTATCTCAAGATAGTGCCATGTAATGTAGAAATATTGTGTAGGGTTCTCTAAGAAAGGGATAGACTATCATTTTGAGCTATTCTTGTATATAGCACCCCCAATAGGTCTATCATAATAGCCACTAGAAGGGTATGTGGTTCAATAGAATGAAAGATCAACACAACATTTTAATTTCTCCATAAACCTTCACTTGGATTTATTTATATGTTATTCCTCATAAACCATCACTTGGATTTATTTATTGCCACCAGAGGCGCTTTACAACCTAGTATGAGGGAGATATGTTTGCCACGAGGGAGATCTTGTAATGTTTGTCCATATTTTGTTACTAACAAAATAATAAAAAATAAAAATTTTAATTATCCCCCAAAATAAATGTCGGCCACAAACACAATGTTACTACCTAACAAAATAATTAAAAATTAAAAATTTAACTATCCCCCCCAAAAAGTCTGTAAAACAACACAATATGAGGGAGATGTTGTAATGTTCCTACCTAACAAAATAATAATAATAATAATAATAAAAGAATTATCCCCCAAAAAAATGTTGGCCTTGCACATGGTTTTAAAACCATGTGCAAGGCCTCCTAAGCAACCCATGGTTTTTATTGTACATGGTTTAGGAGGGCCTTGCACATGGTTGTAAAACAATGTATGGGGGAGATGTTTTAATGTTTGTTCCTAACAAAATAAAAAATATTATATGTCGTTCATAAATAATATTAAATATTAATAATAAAAATATTATATGTCGACCTTGAATAAAAAGATGTGTCTTTTAGTTTGAATCAAATCAATGGCTATATATAAGACACACCAAAGCTAATAGCTCCTTGAGTGCAATACTTAAGAAGTTTGCACCTCAAGAGATTTGATCCCTCTAGGTGCTTAATAGAGCCTAGGATTTGGATCTATGCCGGTATGTCATCATCCATTTTAACTATTAATTCATAAATCTAGTGAGAATCACCAAACATGTAAAAATATTAATAAATTCTTTATAGAAATTATAACTAAAATGTTTAAGATAATGATTTTGAACCAAAAAAGCTTTTAAGCAAAATTAATAGATACCAGTAATAAGAAACTAGATACAAATAGGAAAAGGAGGAATGAAAAAATTATGCATTTTCTTAGTTTTGGTTTTTTTTTTAAAGTCATTTCACCTCCAACAATAACTTATCCCCTTATTATTGCACCTTTTTGGGGCAATTGCTAATTTAAGTAGATTTATGAATGTCAAAATTATGAATAAAGTTGTTTACTTCTTAACTGCTCAACCGATAGTTATTTTAATGTCCATTTAAAGCGAATCCACTCATTCATTTGAGTACTACAATAAAAATAAATAAATATGCAATGAGAATTTTTAAACCTTTATAAATATAATACTAATAATAATGTATGTGATAATAATATTAAATTGAATAAACTTATTATATTGATTTAATTTTAAATTTAAAAATAAAATAAAAATAAAAAATATTCGATTTGATGATTACTATATTAAACATTTATTTAGACCAATTTTGGTTTATCTAATTTTAAGAATGAAAAATAAGGAACTACTTAGTTTGCTTTAGAGTTTTATTTTTGTGCTTAAAACCATTAAAGAGAGTGTTCCTAAATTACTATAATTTTGATGAGATAAAAGGTTGGGCACATTTGTATTGTAACAAAAATTTTGAATCTGAGATCTTATGTGGATGTACACAGTGCAATCTAAGAGGAAGTGTTTTTCATTCTAAACACTCATTATCTCACAAAGATGACAAATCCCTTCAGCCCATAGAGTTTTAATAAAGGTCCAACGTCATGTTTCACTATGTAGCTCATGAGAGTTCCTTCTTATTTTAACTATGTAGATCTTCTTGTTTAAGCTAGTTAAAACATAGAGATAATTTTGATCTTCAAGATAGGGTTAATGACCTCCTTGTAATATCTTAATTTTCATTTATCCTCTGAATTTTCATCAAACCACAATATCTCTTTGAACTTCGAAGTAATAATAATTTTAATATCATTTAAATGACATTTTCCTAATCCTCCACATCTTTAACCAAGAAGTGAAATCTTTATGCCAACCTTGCTTGAGCCTTAGGTGGCTTTGACTGGAATTTAAAGCAATTTTTTAGAGTCTATGTTCTCACAAGTTATTTAATTTTTTTTGTACATTAGGTACCTAGTCATAGTTATGCTCTCAATGGGGGAAATATCCACTTCAATCCAAGGAAAAGATATGGCATATTGCTTTTAATTTAATAGTGTATGCTATAAAATGCTTATGGATTTGCTCAATCATTCTCTAAGATTCTCTAGAATCTAGAGAGGATGCAACCCCAAACTTCACACCCACACAGGAGAATATGAGTGATTAGAGTTTCAAAGAGGAATTTCATTTTATCTCACATCACAAGGTTTGTCAACTTACAATTGTTTTCAAGACCAAAATAAACTTTCCACCCTCTATTGATCATTTTCTTGATGTTGTAGTTCCACTTAAGCTTGTGATGGATATCAATCCCAAGATATTTATAGAAATTCATGTACTCCAAGTTTCTATAATCATACAAAATAAATGAGTGTAAGTGACCTTATTATATTTTATCAACATAACTTTTCTTTTGTCGGTATCCACATTCATGCCCATGCTAGTGATAGCCAAAACCAAGCCAACTAAACTTGAGTTTAGGGCTCAGTCGATATTAAAGTTTAATTTTCACTTTTCACGTCGACCACTTTTTCTTTTTACTTGTCGGTGAAACTTGTCTATCTCCCGACTAGACAAGTTTATAAATTTCAGTCGGTCTTTCACTCGACTAAATTTACTTCGACTTACTTGTCGGTTCTACCGACTAATTTTACCTCGACCACTTGTCACTTCGACCAAGTCGATTGACTTCTTCTCTTCGACCAAGTTGGCTACTTCGACCAAATCGGTTGACTTCTTCTCTTCGACCAAGTCGGCTCACTTCAATCGGCTGACTCAACCGACCACTCAAGTTGGTTCACTTTGGTCGAAACCTACAGAGTATGTTTCTTAGTCTAAAGACTTAAGAAATTGCAAATGCTTTTCACCTGTGGGTAAGATAGAGTAAAAATGGACACATTAACAAATCCAAATAACTTATAAAACATATGCCCAAATATGTAGGAAGACTTGAGTCAACCAATGTGCCGTAAAACTTGGAACTTTCACACGGTGAGAAATTTATGGGTTCTTTGATCTTTCACGTAACAGTAATTGTAAAAGACATTTACAGAAGTAAATCTGGAAATATGTGCGGCCAAATAATCATGCATTAAACCATAAACTATTTCATATATTTAACTATGCAGAAATAACAAAGTATTACAAACTTGTCGATTACAAACTGGTCGGTCCAGACTTGTCGGTCCAAAATTGTCGGTCTAGAGAGCTTCATCTCTTCAACTAAATCACATACACAGAAACTTGAGCTTCGACTTCTCTTTCTCATCCTGAGTTCCTCTGCTGTCTAATGTCTATGTAAACTGATTTACAATTTGCTTCTTCTATTTATTAGCAACCTAAAAATTGCTTCTGCATGGGCCGACTGACTCACCATTAAAGACTGTAATAACTATCTACCTAACAACTTAGCTTCAGAAATAAATTCAACTGGTTTACATTGCCAAATCGTGGATTTTCCCTCTTGTCAGACTAACAGACAAGATCTTGACTTGTACAGTCTCTGACAAAGTCGACTGGAAGTCAAGTACAGATCTGCGAGTAATTACATTTTTCCAACACTCCCCCTTAATTATAAGCAGATGGGGATTTTTTTTTTTTTAATTTACAAAATGGTTCAAAGCTTAGACATGCTCTGTTTATGACAGAGTTCACTGTGGAGAACTTGTCATTCCAAGATAACTACGCAGATACTGAAAAGTATCCTTTTCCAATGGCTTTGTGAAGATGTCGGCAAGTTGGGCTTCAGACCTGCAAAATTCCAAACAAATTTTCTTGTCGTTCACCAACTCTCTTATGAAATGAAACCTTATGTCGATGTGCTTGGTTCTCTTGTGAAACACATGATTCTTTGATAATGCTATGGTTGAATTGTTGTCGCAGAATATTGTTGTCGGTTCTTGATGGTTCTGTGACAAGTCTTTTAAGACTCTTCTCATCCAGACAGCTTGACATGCAACACTTGTTGCTGCAACATACTCTGCTTCAACTGAAGATAGAGTTACTATGGGCTGTTTCTTTGAAGCCCATGAAACAACACCTGTACCAAAATGAAATGTGTACCCAGATGTGATTTTCCTGTCATCTATGCTACCTCCATTGTCACTGTCAGTATAACCAATGAGTTTAAAATTTTCTGAGGTTGAATACATAATACCAAGGTCTTTTGTGCCACTTACATACCTCAGAATTCTTTTACCTGCTTGCCAATGTGAGTCTTTTGGTGACTCCATGAACCTTGAGATCATACTTACTCCATACATAATGTCTGGTCTTGTTGTTGTCAAATACATAAGGCTACCAACAAGCCTTTTGAACAGCGTAGGATCTACAGTGGATCCTTCATCATCCTTGCTCAATTTTAAACATGTTATTACTGGTGTTGGGGCCGTCTTGCAATTAGACATGTTAAATCTTTTTAAAACTTCACTTGCATACTTAGACTGTGATATAAAGATACCACTTTCAGACTGTTGAACTTCAATGCCCAAAAAAAAATTCATAAGCCCCAGATTAGTCATTTCAAATTCACTTTCCATGACTGTTTTAAAATCTGCTATGCCATAATCACCAGTAAATATTAAATCATCTACATACAAGCAGACAATTAACATATTACCTTGCTCATCGACTTTGGTGTACAAAGTCGGTTCACTTTCACTTCTGTGAAATCCATTTTCAATGAGATAGGAATCCATCCGACTGTACCAAGCTCTAGGAGCTTGCTTCAAACCATATAATGCCTTTTTTAGCCTGTACACTTTGTGCTCTTGACCTGGAACTTCATACCCTTGTGGCTGTTCCACATATACTTCCTCTTCTAGATAACCATTTAAGAATGTCGACTTGACATCCATTTGATGAACATGCCATTTGTTTTGTGCAACAATGGCCAAAACTGTTCTGACTATATCCATGCATGCAACAGGTGCAAACGTTTCATTGAAGTCAACGCCGGGTTGTTGTGTGAACCCTCTTGCTACCATTCTTGCCTTGTGCTTCTGCACATTCCCATCAACATCTTGCTTTGTCTTATAAATCCATTTGACACTAATTACATCTTTGTCTTTTGGTACATCAACCAGTTTCCATGTTGGTTTTTCTCAATGCATTCTATTTCTTCATCCATGGCTTGTGCCCATACTTCTTCTTCAAAAGCTTCTTCAAATGTTAGTGGATCATATATAGGTGCAAATAATGCAAAGAGAGAGAATGAATTAGGTGTACCAGCTTCATATATCTCTCGCAGACTTCTTGTCTTCACCGGTTCTGTCGATGTTGACCTTGACTGAATGCTTGATGGAGTCTGTTGTCCTCTTGGTGTACTTGTCGGTGTAGCTTGAGCTGCTACTTGTGTCGATATTCCTTGTGCTAAACCATGTCGTGGTGTCATGGGAGTCGACGGTGCTCCTACCGATTGAATTACATGTGGTATTTGAACCACTTCCTCTTCCATATCATCATTGTTGACGTTCGACACAATCTTGACATTTATGTCGATGGTTCCATCCCATGATTCGTTCTCGACAAATTGAACATCCCAACTGATTATCACTTTCTTTGTGACAGGGTCATACAACTTGTATGCTTTTATGTCTTCTGAATAGCCAACAAAAATACATTTATGTCCCTTCTTGTCTAGCTTCCTTCTCATCTCATCTGGAACATGAGCATATGCAACACAACCAAAAACTTTTAAATGTGAAACACTATGATTCATACCTATCCATGCTTCTTGCGGAACTTTGTTCTTCACACTCTTTGTCAGACATCGGTTCATAATGTATATGGCAATTGCAACTGCTTCACCCCAATTCTCATTTGGCAAATGCTTGGCTGCCAACATGCTGCGTGCCATCTCCATGATGGTTTTGTTCTTTCTTTCGGCTATACCGTTCTGCTGAGGTGTATACCATGCAGTGAATTGTTTCTGTATGCCATGGGTCTTGCAAAAATTTAGAAATTCATTTGCAACATATTCACCTCCTCTGTCGGTCCTTAAGATCTTGATGCGGTGACCACTCTGGTTCTCCACGAGTGCCTTGAACTGCTGAAAATAACCAAATGCATCAGATTTATGTTTCAGGAAATATATCCATGTCTGTCTTGAGTAGTCATCAATAAAAGTTAGAAAATACTTGCAGCCACCAATGGATGATGTTTGCATTGGACCACAAATGTTAGAGTGCACAATTTCAAGTGGTGTGCGTGCTCTATAGGACTTTCCGACTGGAAATGTCTCTCTGTGATGCTTGCCAAAAATGCATCCTTCACAAACCCTCTCTGGTCTATCGATCAATGGCAATCCCTTCACCATATTCTTTGTGTGCAGTAGCTTTATCCCACCAAAATTTAGATGTCCAAATCTGAAATGCCACAACCAGGATTCATCCTGAACTTTTGTCTGAAATGCAACTTGCAAATTAGCACTGCAATTTTCTCTCTTGTCGAGGATCTCGACTGTTTCTTCACTTTCTACCTTGAATGCAGCTCTTGTCTTTGTCTTCCCTTTTATGTCGGGAACTATCCTCAATGGAAACAAGCGGTTTCTTGTCATTGTCACTTTTGCTATCAGCTAGTTGCTTGGACGCTTGTCTTTGATCACACAGTGTTCATCTTCCATGTAGACTCTGTACCCTTTTTGTAACAACTGTCTAATGCTTAATAAATTATGTTTCAGACCTTCGACATGATAGATATTAGGGATATACTTACTCTCCCCCTGTTTGGTTAGAATATCAATAGTGCATTTTCCTAAGACAGTAACTTGGAAATTGTTTCCAAGTGTAACATCAGTTTTAACTGAAGTGTCTAGACTGGAAAACAGATTTAAATTACCAGTCATGTGGTTGTTGCAGCCTGAATCTAAGTACCATATGTCATATGGACTTTCTTGAACAGCATTGCATTCAAGTGGAGATGTCGATGCCATTAACATTGCACCTGTCGAAGTGCTGGTGTTGGTCGACTGACTTGGGCTTTGCCTTCCTTGGTCATATTTCTTCTTCCTGCATTCATATGCATAATGACCAAACTTCTTACAGTAATGACATTGAATTTTTTATTTATCAAACCTCTGGCCACTTGGCTGACTTGGGTTCTGGTTATCTGCTCTGCCACCAACATTTGCAGGACTTTTGCCTCATCCTCCTCTTGAAGAACTTCTTCCTCTACCTCTGAAATTGTTTCTCCCCCTGCCTCTACCATGGCTTATGGATGACTGTGCTGCAAATGCACCTTCCAATGATGTCTGTGATCTGCTGAGTCTATGGTCATGATTGATGAGTGAAGCTTTCGACATGTTTGTGTGTTCCTCTAAGGTCACAACCAAGTTTTCAAATCTTGGGAGAAGACTTCTGAGAATTTTTTCAACAACCCTTTGGTCTGCTATGGGTTCTCCATGAGATTTAGGTTGGTTTATCAACCCAACAACTCTGGTGTAGAATGTGTCTACATTCTCTGAATCTTTCATGGATAGAGATTCAAAATCTCTTCTCAGAATCTGCAATTTGGATGTCTTTACCTTATCCAAACCTTGATAGGCAGTCTCCAATGTATCCCATGCTTCCTTAGCATTAGTCTTTGCTTCTATTCTTGGGAGTATGCTCTCATGCATAGCTTGATGTATGAAAAACAAAGATTTTCCATCTTTCTTCCTCTGTTCTCTCAAGACATCTTTCTCAGCCTGTGTGAGATTGTTATATGCTGTCATGTCTGTTGGTTCTGCATAACCATACTGGACTATCTCCCAGACATCTTGACCTCTGAATAAAGCCTTCATTGTTAAAAACCAATATTCATAATTCTTTCCTGTAAAAATTGGAGTTTGCAATGAACCAGAAGTGAAAGCCATTTTAATTTTTAATTAACTTTCTTTAGAAAATTAATTTCCACCTTTTAAGACAAGATTTCTTTCCTAGATATTGGGCTGATATAAACCTTGCTCTGATATAACCTTGTCGGTGAAACTTGTCTATCTCCCGACTAGACAAGTTTATAAATTTCAATCGGTCTTTCACTCGACTAAATTTACTTCGACTTACTTGTCGGTTCTAGCGACTGATTTTACCTCGACCACTTGTCACTTCGACCAAGTCGACTGACTTCTTCTCTTCGACCAAGTCGACTGCTTCGGGTTTCTTTGACCAAGTCGGTTGACTTCTTCTCTTTGACCAAGTCGGATCACTTCAGTCGGCTGACTCAACCAACCACTCAAGTCGGTTCACTTTGGTCGAAATCTACAGAGTATGTTTCTTAGTCTAAAGACTTAAGAAATTGCAAATGCTTTTCACCTGTGAGTAAGATAGAGTAAAAATGGACACATTAACAAATCCAAATAACTTATAAAACATATGCCCAAATATGTAGGAAGACTTGAGTTGACCAATGTGCCGTAAAACCTGGAACTTTCACGCGGTGAGAAATTTATGGGTTCTTTGATCTTTCACTTAACAATAATTGTAAAAGACATTTACAGAAGTAAATCTGGAAATATGTGTGGCCAAATAATCATGCATTAAACCATAAACTATTTCATATGTTTAACTATGTGGAAATAACAAAGTATTACAAACTTGTCGATTACAAACTGGTCGGTCCAGACTTGTCGGTCTAGAGAGCTTCAACTCTTCGACTAAATCACATACACAGAAGCTTGAGCTTGACTTCTCTTTCTCACTTTGAGTTCCTCTGCTGTCTAATGTCTGTGTAAACTGATTTACAATTTGCTTCTTCTATTTATAGGCAACCTGAAAATTGCTTCTGCATTGGCCGACTGACTCACCATTAAAGACTGTAATAACTATCTACCTAACAACTTAGCTTCAGAAATAAATTTGACTGGTTTACATTGCCTAATCGTGGACTCTTCCCTCTTGTTAGAGTGACAGACAAGATCTTGACTTGTACATAACATAAATCCTTAAGACTTCTTACTTGTTTATCAAGATCAAAGGTACATTTTGCCATAATAACAATATCATCAACATAAAGAAGGAGGATGACGACAATTCTTGCTAAAGTAAACTGAGTGGCTAGCATTCAACATCAACCCAAGTTGCTAGAATTCCCCAACACTTTATCAATACCTGCTCAAAATGCAATTGCCGTGGCCTCATCAAATAAAGCACATCTCCATCCGCTTTTAGGCCCAAAAGAGGACTTGGGTGAAACTAGCACTTGCATTTCCCAAATAGCACATTGCCAAACAGTTATACTCCTGGTGCCCTTCTAGCTCTTGCTAACCGTAGCAATCCACATTGTACCAGCCAGTTAGTACAAGATTGGCAAACAGTTTTTAGAGCCTTGGCACTATTAAGATAGCACCCGGAAGAGAAAGCAGGTTTGGAACTGTTTTCTCTTACAAGGGCTCTGGCCGATGCATTCACAGACTTCTATAGTGACTGTTGCAGATTTCACATGAAATCATTGCAAGATTATGAGATGCAATCTCTGGACTAGATATAATATATATGCTATGAATGAATTGTCTTGCCTTGTCATATGCTAAGTTGCCAGAAAACGTGGGTACGGGGACGGGTACGGGTACGGGGACGGGGACGGGGACGCCACTTTTTGAAACAGGGTACTTCGGTACGTCGGGGGCACTGTAGACATATATATATATATATATATATATATATATATA
>LPNX010626917.1:6998-36321 GCA_001517045.1 Pseudotsuga menziesii
TTTTTATTTTTATTTTTTAAAGATATATGATGAACTATCAGCACTTAAATAAGAGAAACTAGCCTATATGTTTTGTATTTTTCTGAGATATGTATTTCTTAAACTGAAACAAACACTATTCTAATGCAAGAATTACAATGCAGAAGATTATCTATGTTTTATTTTTCACTTTAAAAAATGCTCAAAAAAGTACTGTGCATGTATAAATGCAATGCTTGAGTAGACTTGACGTTTATATACTGTATAAAGGACACAAACTGAAACTGAAAGGCATACAGACCCTAAAAACCAGCAAAAGAAGCAGGTCAGGACCTCAATTTGGGTGCAAACAATGACCTAAAGATCACTGCAGACTTTCCAACAGGCAAGTACAGACCAAAAACTGATAGACAACAGACTGGACAAACAGAGTCTAAGACCCTGATCACTGATCTAGACTCAGGTACTCAACCAATAACCCAAACAGGCCAGAAAGTTTCAAAATGCAGACAGTAAATAACACAAGTAGAAAGAACCCAAGGGCTTCGAAAAGCACTCAAACGTGATCACCTGATACACTCAGACAACTATGCAACACTCTTAAAGAAAGCCTCTACAGAAGACAGGACTCATACCATGCCAAAGAACAAGCAAACTTCAACACAAAAATCACAGTCTTCAGGGATATGCGCGAATGTGTAGTATGGCAGGTCGCGTATGATGCGCGACTGTCTATAATGACAACCCGCGCATGCAACTCGATATGCGCGACTGTCTATAAAGGCAACCCGCGCATAAGTGCAAAATTTTCTCAAAAAACAGAGAAAAACCAAGACCTTCAAATGCTGTAAGTATGTAAGAAGGCAGGACAAAAGATCATAGACAAGACTTCGAGCAATTACTGGCCAGGAAAACAGAAAAAGACCTAAAGCAGGCTTGGCATCCCCAGCGGAGTCGCCAGTTCTGTTGTAATGGATAATTCACCTAATAACCTAGGTCTGGGGGTTACCAACATACTATGACCTTGCAGACAATTCGATTATAAAAGCACAAATAGGAAATAGGGAAGTAGCAGGAACTTACTTGTAATAAACGAAGGTTGATCCAAGCTAACTCCTTCCTCTTTGCTTCACTTCTACAATCTCCAGGATAATTCCTCCTTCAACCTGTTAACAAAGATTCTTCCAATATACAGTATGATTCATATATAAAGATGCAGGTTAGGCAAACCACATATTATAATGAAATATAAATATTTACCAAGCCACAACACATGAAACACAATATGGAAGAAGTAATCTGCTTTATTAACAATAATAGAGGGAGTTTAGGTTACAACCCAATGTCTGAACAAGGGACTCCTCTGTCACCAAAGGACTCTGAGTTTCTCTGCTCCGAAGGTTCTGTAGAAAATCCACCAGCATAACTTTGCTCTCCAAGTATGAATATCAAAAACCCTCCCCAAGGCCTCTATTTATCTGAAGGAAATGAGGCAGTTCTCGAAGGTTAGGGAGGTTGCAGCAGTTAATGGGATTAAGGTAAATGAAACAACTAATCTCCCATTAACGCGTGTTTTTAAAAAACTAATTTTGAGAAAGGTATGCGCGGGTCTTTAGTAAGGCAACCCGCGCATCATGTGCGACTCTGTATAAGGGCAACCCGCGCATAGATGTATGCGCGACCTGCGGAACATAACACTCGTGCATATGCGCGACATGTCAATAGGGATAGTCGCGCATGCACTCAAAATCTCAAAATAGCAAAATAACTAGCTGGGCATATAGGTAATGTATTTCATCATCAACCAAGGTATAATGAAACTGGGCAAACCTCAATCCATAAGTGTCCTTTTGTGTGCCGACCTGAGGGATGCCACCACTCGGACGGAGAGGTGCCAATCAGCTGTATAACACTTTGGAGAGTGAAGTATATGCGAGTCACATTTTCTTCACTACTAGGTCAAAACTAACTGAACAAGGGGGAATTGAAATTGTTTCAAATGAATCCCCACCAAGCTCTCATATTGCTTCCTTTGATTGGGATAGACTAATTGAGCCACACCTCCCTTCTGATGGACCTTTCCAGATAAAGGTAAAAGTTGGACAGTACACGATTTCTCGTTGTATTGTTGATGAAGGAGCCTTAGTTAGTATCTTGTATGCCTGTGCTTGGAGAGGCATGGGATATCCTATCCGTGTGTCGACAGCTAGTCAATTACTAGCTTTTGATAGAAGAACTAGTACAACCTTGGGAATTCTTGCTCAAATACTTGTTAGTTTGGGTGGAAAGACTGTCTTAGTTGACTTCATGGTGATAGAAGACCCTTGGAATTCAATATGCTCCTTGGGTGTGATTATGTCTATGCCATGCAAATTGTGGTGTCAACATTCTTCTGTGTGGTGTACTTTAATCATGGTGAAGAAATTTTCACTATCGATCAATTGGATTTTCTTGATCCCTCTCCTGACCCAACTAGAGACCGGGTCTTTCCTTCATAGGTTCCTAGAGTTTCTATAGACACTACCCCACCATGGGTGAGCTATGTGGCCTCATGTCCTTTGCATTCAATTACCACTGAGAAGAATCCTTTGTTTTCGTGCTTACCTTCTCAGGACTCGGTCCCAGTAGTTGACCAAGTGATTCATCCTATATAGGCTATGGAGCCTTCTCTCCACTCAATCAATCCATTTGAAAATTTATACATGTGTCTTATCTCGAATGATCTCCTTCCTTCGGATGAAGTCTTCCTAGATTCTTTGATACAGTCTGACCTTCTTATAGATATTGGTTCAGTTATGACTAAGTCTAACCCTAATTTGATTCACAAGCTTGATATTTACATTGATCAACCTCCTTATGTTGGTCTTGTTGAGTCCTTTGACTCTTCATTCGCACAACAAGTCAATGATCTTAATGAGTTTGATTTTTCTTCTAGAATTTTCAACTACTGTGATACTGTGTTTGTTCCTGCAGACTCTATCTCCCTTGTTGATTTTTTCTTTTCTCCTTAGGTTGATCTTATGGATTATAAATCCTCGGGCCTTGGAACTATAGAATCTTCTTCACTTGATTCTTCCTTGACTACACCTTTTGTAGAAGATATCAAACTTGCATGTGTTTATTCCAAAGTGACCTGCATCGGATCTTTGCTTCTGAATGTGATTCTGATGTTTTTTTTTTTCTTGGAGACAGGATTTGTAGTTGAATTCATAACTGTTTAGTGACCTCTCCTTGTTGTTCAAGCTATAACTTCATTTGCATGTCCCCTACTCGCGCTTATGAGCCTGATGTCGGCTTCCACGCTCTTAGCTTGTTGTATAATCCCTCATCTCTGTTCTCATCATTTCTCAGCCTTGTACCATTTTTCTTTTGCAACTTGACACCCTTTACCTTGAGGATACGTTCCCTGAGTGTCTTTATCCTGCTCATGTTCCTTGCATTATGCATAAGTTTATTCCTCACGCTTGGAACTAGTTTCTCCTTCCTTTGACACCTGTCTTGTCACATGGTAGAGAATTATTTTTGTTCTCCTTCGAGCTCGTTAAAAATAGTAAGGAGGCTGTGAGTTGACTTTTCCAGACTTGTTAAAACTTCATGGGAAATATATGGAGTTTTCTTTAGGCCATGTTCTAACTCCTCAAAACAGACTAGACTTTTGAGTAAACTTGTTCATTCAGACTCGTTAAGAATAAGGGAATGAGAATCTACATTGGTGGTAAGTTATCTCTTTCTCGGACCAAGTAGATTATTTACATGAAAGGAATACTCTCTTTTCTACGGAATTGAGAAGAGTATCTTCAGGCATATATTTATCTCTTTTCTGTATCTGAGGGACTAAACTTACAGAAAAGGAACACCTGGTATGAGCTTAGTTTTCTCTTTTTCGTGCTTTGGACCCAAACATGAAAACTATTCAGATCATACTTTATGTCTTTGTCATGCTCGTAAAGCCTAAATAACAAAGCATCGAGTTTACTGTTGTAAGCTCCATTTCACGTAATCAAATGGATTTTTCTGAGTGATATTTCCTTCCTTCACACTCATTAAACTCAGGCAACCTACCGCTTTTGAAGGTGCATCGGTCTGGTATTAGTTTGCCTCTTTTTTGGACCTTGCCGACTAAGTACGAAAAAGGTATACCTTAGTCCTCCAAGATCTAAGAGAGTTCTTCTGTTGATTGTTTTATACTTTTTCGGCCTCAGGAGACTAAATTGTACGAAAAATAATCCCCCTTAGAGTCTTCTTTGAATTTTTCAGACTCTCAAAACTATGAAAGAACCAACGAGCATCCACTAGTCCGGGCTCGTAAAATCCACAAACCAGTGAAATATCAAGAATTATTCTCTCTCCTCTTCAATCTTTTCAAAAATGAAGAGACACTCGAGTTGACTTTCCTGGACTTGTTAAAATTTAATAGGAAAGATAAGGAAGAATTACTCTCTTTGGGTTATAAACAGTGGCAGCATGTCATCCTTGAACAAAGCACTCTCTAAACTTTCTGATACTCATGTCTTAGTTTACACTTCCAGCTCAGCTATTTCTTCTATTTTTTACTCCTCCACTTGTCCTTTATACATGGGGAATCTGATCATGTCTTCTACATGACAGATAAGTCTAGTTTTCATATATGTAAGTCAAAAGATGCCTTAGGTCATTTATGTGTCGTGCTCACTATTTAAGGATATGTACCTTTATCTTATCATTATTCTGATTCCCATCATTATCCTCTCTGAGAATTCCTTATGTCTACCTTCCTGCGTCCAATTTTTTAGTCACTCTTGTGATCTGTTGAAGGATTCATTTCCTTCCTCCTCACATCATGGTTTCTCATCAGTATCTATTGAAGACGAAGACCTATATTTTTGACGATGGTACCTTAGGATTCACTACCATTATTGGTGAAATCCTTTGCTTCAGCTGTTAGCATCACTCATTTAGTAACATCTTGTTGAATTCCTTCCATGTTCAACTTCAGTTCATCTATTCACATGGTAGGGATTTTACTAGTTCCTTTGGATTTGTACGAAGACCTTAGGTTCAATCTCTATAACCTAAGTTACACAAGATTGTGTTATGTTCAACTACACTACTTCCATATTTTGAAGACTCATCATTGTATATTGTGGCTTCAATCCACCTTTGTAATATACGTGGTCTTGTTATCCATATCATATGATGTAATCAAATATTGTAAAGAATCTAGTGTTTCACTTTATTGAACATGGCATCCTCAGATATGATTTTGTATATGACTTTGATATGTATTGTTTTAGGTACCTCCCTGCTACCTTGGTAACTGAGTTCTCCAAGATTAAAGGTTGTAATGTATTTCGGCCATCGCTTCCCTCTGAACTCACACATTCGAGGCCATCTGTTATCATGTTAAATGGAACTTCTATCCGAGTACTAACACTCAATGTGTCAGTACACAAAAGGAAAAAATGGATAGAAGTGGCCAAAACACTCTAGATGGGAATGACCTTTGATACATCATCCTCCTACCAGCCTGAACTATTTTTTGTATGGAAATTGAGGTGAATACCTGACTATTACCATTGAAACTTGCGTATCATACGTGAGTATTGACACTGTAGATCACGTATATATGATCAAGGTTGAATTCCGCGGGTTGCCTTCATGAAAGTCGTGTATCATAAGTGACCTGCTAGTATTAGTAGTTGTGTATGCCTTAATACAAAATTAAAAAATATAAACACGATTAGTCGAGGACAATTGGGCCCTTAATCATAACTATCCCAACTTCCCCAACCATCTCAACCTTCTTAACATCTTTCTTTCCTCATGTATAAATAGAGGGTAGGGGTTAAGGCTAATCATGATGAATTTTAGAGCAAAGTTATGTTGGCGGTTTTCCTTCAGATATCTTGGAGCAAAAAAACTCAGCATCCTTGGATAGCAGAGGAGCACTTGTCTCAGATGTTGGGTGGTAATCTCACCTCACTTGTTTATTAATAAAGAGAGTTTTTCTTCCAATAGTGTGTCTTTGTACTCTTATATATTATGATTCATGAATTGTCTTGTTATTTTATTGCAAGCATGTTATTTCATTGATCACCTATATAATATATAAGATATTGCAGGAAATGTCTTTCTCTTTGCAGGTGTTGGAGATCCCTTGGAAGTTGTGGAAGAAATTTGAAGTGAAGAAGAAAAGCTAGGATCAACCATCATAAACAAGGTATGCCTAAATTCTTCCTATTTCTATTTCAAATTCTGAAATGGCTGACTGTCTGCAAGTTAATTTAGTACGTTGGTAATCCTAGAGACCCTAGGTTATAAAGTTGTATTCTCCTGAACAACAATATATATATATATATATATAGATATAGATATAGATATAGATATATATATATATGCTAAATACTTGAGGAAGAAGGGAGTAATATTTACCCTAAGTTTGATTTAATAATGAAAGGAAATTTTGTATAAGTTAATATTTAGAAAATGTTTTTATTCTGAAAGGATGCTTAAATTACAATTACAACCTACATGGAACACATCAGAAATAAGTGGACAGATTCCTGGTGTTGTGTTGTGTTACATTAGTTGACATTGATTACACCCCAAGGGGATGGGCGCATTCTTGGTGTTTCAATATCGAGAAGTGGATTTTACATAAAAATATGTTTATAGTTCTATGTTAGTACATTTTGATAAATGTATGATATTGATGAGTCTGAATGGCCATTTTTTGTTTTCCAAGTATTAAATTATGTAATTTGGTGCTTGCATTATGAATAAGAGAAGTGAAGAAAGGGAGCAAAGCTGAAGGAGAAGAAGACTATGCCAACCAAGGATGGGTATGCCCGAGGGACTACGAATCAGAGAAGTGATACCATTCTTGTGTTGTGTGAATGGTTGTTGTAATGTATGATAAATCCTAGTTAGCATACTAGCTTGGAATTAGACTCGTTAATGGATAATAGAATCCCTAATATTGGACTAGTTAATGGACAATGGAATGCTTGTTAAATCCTAGTCAATGTACTAGCTTGGAATTGGATTGGTTAATGGATAATGGAATGCCTAATAAATCCTATTCAATGTACTAGCTTGGCATTGAACTGATTAATGGATGTTGAATGCCTAATAAGAATGACCCGATGTACAAGCTTGGCATTAGATATCGTCGAATGTTGTGGCGCAACCCATGTGTTGGCCAAGCATTGTTTGCGTATATATATGTGCATGCGATACATGTGGATCTTAATGAATATGCTTATGCAATGACGTATTTGGTTCAATTTACATATTCTTAATGATTTAATGTGAATGCACATTTGTATATGCTTCAACTCTTGTTATGAAAATCCTGTTAGGGGTGACTTCTATGAGAACAAATATGAAATGTGAATTGACTCATTGTTTGAGCATAGGTATTGTTGGATGCAAGAACCTTGATGTCATCTTAAGGATGTAGTTGGACATGTTGTTGTATTGAAAATATCAGTATAAGAAGTTGAAGATTTAGTAGAGATCCAATGGATATTGATGTAGAGAAACAAAGACATCACACGAGCAACTAGAAGCTAAAGGCGTTGCAAATGCAGCTGAAGATAAGGCAATGAACTTTGATGGAAAAGAAAGAGAACACCAAGGATGGTGTTATTCTAAGGGGGGGATTGTAATACCCGCAATTTGACCCCCACGATGTATTTGGTTGAATCATGTAAATGATGTAAATATGCTAGCATGGATTCTTTGTAAAAGCTCAAGGCCAAGGATCGACTAGTGAAAGGCTAGGCATATATGATTCGAATGTGTTATTGGACCATGTGGTTATCTTTTCATGCTAACTTGAAAATGTATGTAAATTTTCTAGTTGCATAAATAATGAAATGGTCCAAGCAAGGCTATGTAAGGTGCACTAAATGGGATATGAATCCACCAAAGGAGAAGGGGAAGGAGTTTATGGGATACCAAAATCATTTCGACTATGTTAACCTACCCAATTCTACCATGTTCCTTGAGTAATCCAAATATATATCTTCTTGACTATGAACCCAATCATTGAATGTAGGTGGGTAAGGTTGATGGAAAATTACCTCATGTAGTTATCAAGGCTTTGGATGATTTCACCTTGTGGAAGAAGCAATTTCAACCATCTTCCACTATTTTCCCATACCAGATGGAAATCATTCATGTTATCACCAATTCATGCTAGCAGTTCATTCATCCGTTCACTCTGCCATGAACGTGATTTATTCATACATCTATGCATTGGTTCAGGCATGGGGAATTCTTTAGTGCATCCATACAGGAGGCATGAGAGGACACAACGATGTCTATTTTGTTGGGCATGATTGTGTGTTAACCCAAGAATTGGATTGTGGATGAGAGAGAATCGCGTGGTTGTTTCTTTGGCGTGGCGAACTCATACCTAACTTGGGGGTGGCCTCTAAGTGTTGAAATAATATAGGATGGGAAAATGCTTATGGTTGGGTGGAAAAGTACTCTTACATAGTTAATTTTCTTGGATTTGTGTTATTTCATATAAGTGTCCCTAGGTATTTGAATTGGAAATGTATTCAATGGATGCCTATGTGTAATTATGCTTGTGTTTGTATGAATTGTGCATAGTGAGCGGTTATATCTTTACCATGTGTTTAATGGAATATACCACATGTTTTGTAAGTTCTGTGAAGTCATAATATAGATATGTGAAGCCGATATTCATGTCTTAGTTGTGTTCTTAAACAACTAAGTGATAAGCATTGAATGTAGGCATATATCCATGGGCGAAGGTGTTGAAGTAGGAAGAATCCATATAAGTGTTCATGGTCGAAGATGTTTGAGTCCAGAAGGGAATTCTCAAAAAATAATTTTGTTTAACAACAAGTTAGCTACCAATTTCCAAAGTGAAAATGTGCCCAAAGTTGAAGTGTCAACGTTGGGATCGATAGGTTTTTCGTGGAAGAGTTATTGTGTTAGTGCCGACGTCGAAGTGTCGACACTAGAGTATTGATAGTGGAAGTTAAGAATAGGAACTGCATAGTAGCGCAATCATATGGATTTTTTGACCTCCAACTATGTGAGTAGCACCAACATGGGTACATAATTCGTCGATGTTTTGATGCCAATATTAGCATTGGAGAAGTCATGGAAGGATGATTTTTAGCTATGTTGAGTTCTGAATCTTGATAGGAAATGTAAACAAGATGGAATTGTTGACAACATGATGGAGGAATCAATATTTTTTTGTTGGAAGTCATTATGCAGTGTTGAATTATGAATCTTGATGTCAGAAACATAGGAGTTGACCAGTTGGGTCCCCCTTCTGCATAATCAAAATACCACTTCAAGGACTTCGACCACCGGGGGTGGTGGGAGTAAAAACTTGCCAACCCTTGAAATTGGTCATGGTTGTATCGATATGATTTCAGTTGTTCATGTTGCGACACATTCATGTGATTATGTTTTATCATAACCGACCATGGGTAAACATCCCCCACCTCTAGATATTTGTTTGCATAATGACAAGTTTGAGACTACACCAACTGTACCAAAATGTGTCATAAAGCGCTCAATGCACAATAGTAATTCCCGAGCCACCCATTACTATTCTATTGTTGAGAATTTGGACCAAAATCCATGTGTGATGTCAGCCTTAGAAGCACTTCATACTTGTCCCTTGAAGAGGAATCCCTTGTTGGTTTCTGTGGGAGCTCGTAATTTAAGTAGTCCGAGTACGATCAAGTTTGATACGGTTAATGTCCAACCTCTCTTTCCTCACCATGTGTCTTTTCATGTCCATGTGGAGTGTCTAAATAAAACCATCAAACACATGGTTATTGATGAACATACTTCGACATTAGTTATGTAATTATGTTGTTGAAAGGGTATTGGCTCTCACCAGTTCTCTCAATCTATGACTATGTTGACAACATTTAATGGAAGCTCATTTAGACCACACATAATTATTCCTTCTCTTCAGGTCAACCTGGGAGGGAATACTATGTCAGTCGAGGTCGAGGTGATTGATGCACCCCTTAACTACAACCATTTACTGGGTCGAAACCAGATTTATTCCATGAAGGCGATCGTATTGTCTATGTTCTGCATTCTATCGTTTCCTCACAAAGGCAGAATCATGATGATCAATTAATTATCATTCACTAATTCTAGTTCCTCTGCATTGTCGAGGCCTACAGTCTCGGTTATTGATAATTTTTTTCGACAATTGATAATGTTGGTGTAGAGATGTATCCATCGCTTATGGAAACATTTAACTTTTAGGCTCCAATCTTATCGATTGATTCCACTTCCAATGGTGATCTATCATTGTCAAGTCCAGTCCCATTTCATACTTTGTATTTGAGTGATCCTATGACTCTCCCTTCTCTACTTGAATCTAGTGAAGGGCACTCATGCGTCAGAATGGCTATGTCATTGTCTACAGCAAAGGTCATTTGTCAAGCTTCATATGAAACTACTGTATACTTTGATACTTTCTCTTCGAGGACAAAGGAGGGAGATATTGTGCTCCCACCCACTTTGGCGGTCCACTGAACTTGCTCACTTGATTGTCTTGATAATACTTTACCCCTGGATGAAGCAATTGTCGAGACCATTAGTTGTCCCGACAAGCCTTGGGAGAACCTACATTATAGACCTTCTTCCCTACAAGAGCTTGAAAGGGAAAAACATGACGACTCTTGGTTGGCCTTAGGTGGGGAATTTGATCACCCTATGCTCCCTTTGGATAAGTATAGTCTATATGTTGAAGGGAACATGTTACATATTTTTCCTACCATATTGATGAATCCCTGAGAGCCTCCTATCATTGAATTTGAGACTGATTTGGATAGACTTGTTGTGCACTCTCACAAAATAATAGATTATCCATCTCACTTTCGACTTATTTTTGAGAGAGGAAAGCACCTTTTGCGATATATCGTTTTGATGGTCAAGATCGTGGTCAACCGTTTAAAGGTTGAGGAAATATTTATGTTGCCTCCTTCATGCTCAATGAACTGTGTTTGAGCCTCTAGCCTTGGTTGGAACTTTGTACATTAGTGTATATTTTTTGTTTTACCTACCAAAATTTCATAGCTTCACTCTAGTCGTTTATCCATCTCTATACATTTTTTTGAGGTTTTTGGACTAATGGTACAGTGTGAGGATTTTTTATTTTATTTTTGTTGAACAATTTCTTTAGGTGGTAAGGGGTTTTTCCTAGTATGAGCATGCCTTCAGCAGGTATATCTCTTAATTGGCATATAGGATAGGATAGCATTCTGCTTGAATTTTTGCATTGTCCCATGACTATGTCACATTGACCATAGGTATGAATACACTTATTATTGACATGGAACCTCCTTATTTCTTATATATGTGTCTTTATGTAAGTAATAGATATTTTCTAATCATGGGTACCCTAGTTAGATCTCTTTTTCCATTTGGTTCCCATGTTGAGCTTCTTCTGTAGGTTTAGGTGTCACTTGTAGTATCACCATGACTTCGAATGGAAACTTCGTGTTCTTTATCATATACTATGTTGGATATCTCCCCTAGGGACTCCCACTTTATATCAAGTTGTAAATGCATTAATGCATGTGTCTTCTTGCCTTATTGAGCTCAATGTTGGCTCTTCGCTTCACTTTTATAAGCCATACTTCATGAGCTTGTCTAATTTCTAGCTAAGCAGAGCTTACTTTTTATCCTTTGCAACTTGATCACCCTTCATCCAAGAAGAAACATTCCCTTGAGTGTACATATCCTGCATGTGCTTCCTTGCATTAAGCATAGGTATATTCCACTACTTGGAACTAGTTTGCTTACCCATGACACTCATTTCCTCTTAATTATACTATAACCACATTTTATTATTTTTCAATCTTTATAATATTAAAAAGACCCAAAAAAAAAATTAAAAAACATAAAAATCCAGACTAGATATGGTATTTTATTATATTGGTAGTTGTCATGTCGCCTTCGAACAGAGCATAATTTATGAGTCCATTCATCATGGGTTGGGTTTCTAGTATGACCTTAGGAGTTGTACTCATTATTTAGAGATATATCCATCGACTGGTTAAGCTTCTAGTCACTATGGAGCCTTTATTGATGCCTCCTATGTCATAGAGTTGTCCCATTCTGCACATTGACTCTGTGATGCCTAAGTGTCTCCATCTGCCTCATGATCTGGTTCGAATGAAGTATTTATCCCGAGTCGACCATTCCTGAATTATCTTGACTCTGCATGTTGGCCATTCTCGGTACATCATAGAGTTGTGGTCCTACTTGGTACCCTAGTCCTAATTTTATCATTGGTAGGTGACCTTGAACTTAATAGATGACATCTCATCATTGGTAACTAACTGAGTGGTTTCCCTTGTGTTTGATGACAAGAAATCTATTCACACATTGGGATTTGTACCATGTCCTAGATTCCATTATACCCTATTGGTGGTTTCCTCTGTTCTGTGAGTATTTTCCACCATTGCTTGTTATTCAAAGGATCTCTTTCGCATGCTACTTGCATCCAATATGTGCAGGATACACACATAGTTACTAGTTTGTGTACATATTGTTCTTCCGAGTTATTCCAAATTATCCATCCTTGTGGTGTACCTAGTGTTGGTTAATGGGGAGTTCATTAATTTCCTCCTTCCAATGGATTCCATTCCATCGAATTCAGATCATTTATTCGGGAATTGGTATCTAGAGTCAGTTGAGTGCCTTGAGACTTGCAGTCATCAGTGGCAGGTTCCCTTGCCATCGATAGATTTGGGAATACATCAATGTACCCTAATCAACGGATTCTTTAATATTTCGACCTTAATACCTATATTCTCACTTGTTGAATGCATTCGATACCTTGAAACCCATTTTCATCATCGGTGGGATGTATTGCATCTGTTAAACGTTTTCATCAATGACCGGTAATCAGATGATGTTTCATCATGTTCGACCTTAACACCTATATTCACGTGATGGGACATGTACCATCAGTGGTTTGTGTAGAAGACCTCATAGTATGGTGGCATTCCATATATGCTACTACATGGATCACGAGAGTATAACCTATGGGATTTCAGTTCTCATACCAGATCAGTGTACCTTATTATGTACCATATTTCTTCATTCAATATGGAGACCATACTCCACTATGTATTGTACATGGATGTGACCACTTATGACATATGTCTATAACTTCTATTCATTGACATTGTAGTTATATGTATATGGGACTTCTATATGTACTCCAGATCTGCAGTCATGTATACAGAGTTATCATTGCATTATGCTAAGTAGTGGCTAATTCTTCCACTTGGATCTTCACTACTCCACTTTTGGGACTATTATAATGTATTTCGACCATTGTATATCCCTATGACCTCACAATTTAGGGGGAATATTTTATAGCGTGATTTTCCACACCTTATGCATCATGACTTGATGGCCTTCCCCTATCCCTTTTCAAACTCACCATACCCACATTACTCACTATAGCCCCGATGCTTCAGTTTTAACAGTGAACTCGACACAGTTCCCGTTTTTATCTCTCCTAAATTTAGTAGCTAATTTTACCTCCATTTAAAAAAGGGTTAATACCAGTATCACACATTTTCATTTTAAGGCAATTTTTTGGGACTTTGAATCATCTTCGTCGTAAAATATTATTACTTTCTATTTTCAAGTGTATTTTTTAGACATTTAACAAAAGAACATACATTTAGAAGCAAGTTATATTGAAAAACATATACATTTTGCAATTTTTCTTTAAAATAAGATATTTTTATAGGAAAATTAAGACTTTTTGGCTGACAAAATTCTAAGAAATTCTAGAAAATAAATACATTTACAACCATTTTCAATAGATTTGTATAGAATTTTTGCATAAAAATGATACTATTTCATACTATATTCCAAAATGTTACGATTCACATAAATTCACGAAAAACTATACCATATATTTGTAAATAACATATTAAAATTATATGTATAGAAATTTTATTTCTAAAATAAAGTCTGAAAGTCAAAACAATACTAATATATGTTATCAAAAAGTTTTCAAATTTAACATTTTCTTCAAGACATTAAACTAATCAACAATATTATGTAGGCCAAATTCTTCATCGAAATTGGAAATTTTTTCCCCTAAAAGTGGATGACTTTGTTACTCTTTTTAGAATCAAAGATTTATGTAATGCTGAAAATGGACCTTCGGATTTGTGAGCCCCCACCACAACTACCATTACACCAATTTTTGGAGAATTGCATAGTAAATGACTTTGTTAATTTTTTTGAATTAAGGAGAGATGCAATCCCAAATATAGATCCGGAAACTTGTAAGCTCCCATCATAGCTACTATTACACCATTCCTTCCAAACTTGTTAATAATATAATCACATTATACAAAGACATGCATCATCTTAATTAGAGGTTTTATTTTTCAAAAAAAAAAACATGTATATAATATTCCATTGAGAATCAAGATATAAATTACACGCAAAAATAAATTGGATTGTACTTTCAAGATCAAACTCTTGATCCGCAATGGCCCACCATCATCTGAAAATCCAGTGAAGGTTTCTTTGTGTTAGATATGGTGTACAAATATTAGGCAAAGACTTAATTGTTAAAGCCCATAAGAAAGGGCTATCCTTATCCCAGATTCCCTACATTCAACGGGCAAAGAGCAAAGTCAACGGTTGACTCTGGTCCTTGCCTCTTGGATAGGAATCTGCAATTGAGAGGGCTATTTTTATCTCAATTGCAGATTCCCTGCATCCAACAGACAAGAAGCAAAGTCAACGGTTAACTCTGGTCCTTGCCCATTGGATGCAGATAATCTACAATTGAGAGGGATATCCTTATCTCAATCGCAAATTCCCTGCATCCAACGGACAAGAAGCAAAGTCAATGGTTGACTCTGATCCTTGCTCGTTGGATGCAAAAAATCTGCAATTGAGATAAGCTCAGTGGTTAGGCCCTTAAAGATCACATGTTGTTAGGTATTTTGCTCGCAAGTGAAGCTATTTAATAGTCAAAGGCGCGTCTATCCAAACTGTGTATGATGTATCTATCACACGCTTCAACTCATTTCCCAATAGCTTCATATATAACACAACTCCATCACGATTCTTGAACTATCGAAATGCCCCGATTTCTTGGGTCTTCACCGTAGATTGATTAATTTGAATATGGGGTTGTATTTTTTATTCTCGTATCCTTATGCTGCCAATTCAAATTCTCAAGAATGCACTCAGCATATCGATTTCCAAGTTACTGCTTCCAGAAAGCATCCATATGAAGTAGATTTTGACTCGCAAGACGTTACTCATATTCAGGAAATAGTATGGCGAGATGTGGATCACATGAAAATAGTTCCTACCAGAGAAAGCCAAATAATTGTGGAACAATTACGCAGTAAGCGAATGAAATACTTGTACCCAACTGGAGTCTCTCCTTCCCACTACTCCTCCCAAGGTAATTTCAACATTATATGCCTTCCACGACTGATAATTATGCTTTTAGATCAAACTGTAACACAACGAATGACTATTTTTAGCTTTTATAGGCCTACTTATATATTTTGTTTCTTCATACAACTTGACAGATGTGGATTAGACAAGGAAACCATTAATTACATTAGAAAGATCGAGGAGGATATTCATCAACTGAAAAGAAAGAGAGACCGTCTGCTGGCAATGCGATCTAAAAATCAACAAACAAGAACATAGACCTAATGGTCGCTGTGGAAATTTATGACAGTGAAGCAATTATTAGTATTACTAGCCAGAGAAGGCCGAGATATATGTGGATGATTCTGGAGGAACTTGAAAAGCATGGTCTAAATGTGGAGACCTCACAGCTTTTTACAAGAGAATCCTTTGTGCTTCTATACTTCCATGTCAACTTCATAGACAATATTTCCCATGATCCTTCTCAGATTCAGATTTCTCTAGAATTTGGGCTGTAAGTAACTTACTAGATTATTGTAACATGTCATTGTTGATGCAAAATTCAGACCGCGAAAGATTTTTTTGATGTGATGGAATTGACACATAATTACCATCTTGTCATGACCGTTGCAAATTATTGGCATTTCAAAATTAGTTCTATGATGGTATTGTTATTTCTGAGGATGATCATTGATATTTTTTATTCAAATCTTGATCACAGTAAGAAACCACACTCAACATTCTCCAGGATCCAATGTAAGAGGAAGACCCATGCTGTATATTTATAAATACAAGTTTTGACCAAACATAATTTCTCAACATCTATGAAGTGTACGGGCAGAGGTGGAGCTATGTGGGGAAATGGAGGGAAGGGAAAGTGGAGTGGTGGGGGGAGGGAGGAGGTAGTTGGCAGCGGCGGGGAGTTGGATGGGCGCAAGGGGAAAGTGGAGGGACCGACTGTAGAGGAGGAGGTGGGAATGTAGCTTTTCTCCCTTGGGCGTCGAAGGGCTGCCTCTCACCGATGGCGCGATTTTAAGAATCGCATCGCTAATGAAGGACATCCCTTTGGCGCCCAAGGAAGCAGTGTTCCCCTTAATGAGATGGGAGATAGAAGAGGAGGTGGAGAGAGAGGAAGGTGAGGGGAGCCGAGGGGGAGGAGAGAGGAGTTGGAGGGCACGGGGGAAGGGAGCGGCTGGGGGAAGGAGAGGAAGGAGGANAGTTTTATTTTTAATTTTTCTAATTTTTTAGTCTTTTAATAATGTTTGGGGGAGATTTTTTATTAGTTTTTTTTTTAATAATATTTGGGGAGGGGGGTAAAATTATTTGGGAGAGTTTGATTTTTTTTTAACTTTTTTTTAGTATAATGTTTGTTTGAGGGGTTAAATGGGTTGGGAGGGAGGAACGAGGAAGGGAGGAGGGGAGAAGGGGGGGGGTTAGTTAAAAAAAAAAATGTTTGGGATGGTAAAATTTTTTAGGGGAGTTTGATTTTTTTGGATCGCATGATGAAGAAAGGTGCATTGAAAATCTTAATGGCATTAGCTTTCAACATCAAATTTGTATAAAAAAGATTGATGGAAAAACACTACTGTGGGGCAAGAAGTATTCAACTAGCGCAGAATGGGGGCCTTCATCAGGTTTGGCATTATTGAAATTCATCCCAAATCATCAAATGTATGCTTCAAATTTATTGTTATTGCAATCATATTCAGATATTCATAATGCAAGGTGACACAATAGAGATTTTGATTCTTCTCAATGCTTGGCATAAATCAATAAGTCTATCAAAGATACATATGAGTACTTTGATGTTGCTAATTCTATTTGGTGGGAGTCTTTTTTCATGGAGCAAAGTGACATAATTTCAAACTCTACAAATGGAGATATATATTTGAAGTCTCCATTTACTTCTCCAAAAAGAGTAACAAATGAAAATGAGGAAACAAAAGTTGAACCTCAAGGTGTTGCGTTTTCTCAAGTAGAGGAAAGATAAATGTATATCGGCTCTAGAAGATAATCTCGAAAGCGTTGAGAGATGGAAGACCTTTACAGGGGCTCAGTACAAGATATCAAGGAGGGTTGCATTATTGCAGTTTTGGCTACAGATGATGCACGTGATTATCCTTTCTAGATTGTAAAAGTTATGAAGGTGAATAAAGAAAATGAAGAAGTAGTATCAATAGAAGTACATTGGTATGCAACTGATACACACCCATTTGATGGTGTGTACAAGACAATATGGTGGTTAAGAAAATGGTTTGCAGAAAGAGAAAAATAAAGGGTCAAAAAATAAACCGTCACGCGCATTGATATCTTGGAATTAGAGGAAGTTTATATACTTGTTTATGATTTCAAGTTGACAAAGAAAGATGCTCTTTGCTCCAAGACTATAGACATTATCAAGAAGTTGTTGCTAGAAGAAGAAGTTGCAAGATGGGACTTTGCTAAACCAAGTCATAGATCCAGAAGGAATATGACAACTGAAATGATGGGCATAGATGTAGACTCAGATGGTGTGCCCACTGATAATAGAGAAGAATATGGGTCATCTACATCTTCGTCCAGTCCTTCATCTACAAAAATGTAGATTTTGATGGGGTGTCAGATTCCATGGATGAATTTGAATAATTTCAAATGAAACATTTTAGATGTGTTTTATTAGTATGATGTTTGTAATTGAAAATTTGAAGGAGATTTTGAATATTTATATGAACCATTTATTCGTGTATGGTCTAATATATGATTTCATTATGAATCACATCATAATTCATTTGATTTTATATGTTTAGAGTGGTGAAATTATTTATGAAATAATTTGTTTTGTTTAGTATGCAAGTTTCAAAAAAGTTGTAATTTATCTTTGGAGAATTTTCTTTTCCAATTTAGGGGTTGATTTTAAAGTTTTTATAAACAACAGTATGGGATGTTTAGGCCATGGCTCTACTTTTAACCCCGAAGAAAAAGTGTATACTGGTATCAACACTTTTCTATTTGGGGGTTCTTTTGGTGTCATTTTTTGCAAAAAACATCGTTTTTATGCCTAGCGTTCTCGTTCTTAGTATAAATTTCTCGTTTCATAGTATAAGTGGTCTTAAAAATACATTTTTGAAGATACACATGGGTCATCTATTTCATAGATCATGTATACACATATTACACCATTACAACCTGCGTACATTGGTTTTTGTGCTAAAAAACAAAAAATACTTGTATTTTTCCTCATCAAGTAACGAATACCTTAATCCTTGGCCTTACATATGTTGGGAAACACTCTGATTCGAACCTCTAATTCCCATTTGAGGGCTATATATTGATCCATTCTGAATCATTAGGGGGGGAGAGAAACTTTGAGAGTAAGGACAATATAGAAATTTTTTTCCCCATTGTCATATACTTGAGTCTGCATCCCTTTGTCCTTGTTGATATAACCATTTGTGTTCATCTCCAAAGCTCTCCATTGTATTTGTGAGTTTTCCTTTCCATGGAGGATTGAAGTGGTGGAATCCCAGGTGGAGGGACTCGATTTCTCGGTTGCGACAAGGTGGAGGGACTTGATTTCTCGGTTCCGACAAGGTTGTCACATTGTATCTATGTTTTTACATTAATAGAAATATCCATTTCTCATCCAAATTTCATGTGCATTTGTTTATATTTGTATCCATGGGTATAGTTGCTTTATACATGTTCAAATGCATTATTCTAGATTGAATACTAACATTTAATATATTTCATGCTTGGATATATATTTGTTTTTGAGGGAAAATTGTAGGGACAAGAATTTGATCGCGAGCTCAAAGGTGGTCTTCTTCAAACATCCGGTTGAAGTACGATTTATATCCCTTAGTTGTTAGCTTCTTTAATTTATCTAGCATATTTGAGAATGGATGTGATTTCTGGTGTTATATTGTCTATTATGATCCAACTGAAACCACAGGAATATTTTCTTCATAACAATGGTGTCCTTCAAAGAATTAGAAAGCAATTAGCTAGTGGATTAAGTTTCAAGAAATAGAAGAGTGGGGAAAAATTGAACATTGTTTAGGATACTATGAAGCTACAGAATATGGACACTTAGGATGTGATTGTAATTACCTTCATCTCAATTTTCTAGAAGAATGTTTAAAATTGTTGCATGAGGACCTGCAACATCATCATGGGGGAGATGTTGGTTCCTCACTTTGACATAATTTTGATTGTTATTCCATCCCTTTTTACACCTGATTATATTCTTCTTAAGCATGGAATTATCCTTTTTTTCCATTTTCCCTATAGTTTTTGAAAGACAAATTCCTAATATCCTTCAAGGTAGTATGGGTTGTTTTATTAACAATTTATTATTATTTTTCTAATAAAATATATCCAAGAGTCGTTGATTATAGGAAATATAAAGCCAGTAACTGGGTTTAAGAAAATAATGTATTATATGTGTTTTTGGTATTCTCTCTATGGTTGAATATCTTTATTTTGTTGCATGAATATACATATCTATCTTATCTTTCCCGCGTTATTTTTTGTGTGTCTTGAACATGCTTGATGGAAAGTTTCATGGTTGCTTTGCTATTTAATTTGTTTATGATATCACACAACTAAGGGGTACATCCTAAGGAATGAAACAAGGTTTAAGAACTATTTAAGAATTTTGTGGGTTAATCAATTGATCTAAGAGACTGTTGGATAATGGAATTTTCCCTAACAACTATGGAGTAGGGTTTCTAGATCGAAGTGATTGTTGGATAGTGGCGGATGAGCTTGTAACTGGTAGGATAGGGAAGGATGGGGAAGGGATTAAAATAAGTCTCATTCCCTCTCATTGTTCCCACAAAGAACCAGTATTCATAGTGTCACTCAAGGAGCTACAAGGTGTGTGGGAAAGGGTGTCATATTCAATTTAGGAAATAAATGATTGAATAGATTAATGCAAAAGAAGTTGCATGTTTCCATGGTAGAAATTTAAGGGTATAACCTTGCCTTATCGAGGGTACAAATGAAAGTATAAATGATTGTCATTAACTTAGTCGAGATCTAGATTAACTCTCAAATCAATACTTTTCCCTACCTAAAGGATCTCTTGACCCTAAATTCCTTTTTTTTAATTACATAGAGGAAGAATTCATTACCTGAAAATTGAACCCATTGGTAATGCAAAATTCCTTTGCATATTTGAGAAGAAGCAAGTTGAAGACCGCTCCTTAGTTGAATTCGCCAGGGTAAAGTATTCTTCATAGCATGAAAATAAGTTTCATGCGCTAATATTTGCATTAATATTAGTGATATAGAACCACCATTAGTAGGGATATTTTCAAAACTAGTAGGGGTCTACTACTTTGCACTCAAGTATTTTTGGTCACAGATTAGATAATGAAATCTTGCATTATACCTTCTGCTATAATATCTACAACAATGTATTTATATAAACATTTAATATCAACTAGTGCTTGGAATTTCAACGTAATATGTAGATATCATTGCTTAGGTCAAGGGTGGGGAATAGTATTCTATATATATTTTCTTTCATAGTGAAAAGTACTTTAGATTAATACATTTGCAAACCTTCTAAAATATATTCAAAGGTGTTTTTGGATCCATGTTTTGCCCCATATATGTTTCAACCCTTTGAGGTGTCAGAGGTCAATGCTTAACTTACTCACCTAATTACAATTACCCAATAACTCTTAGAAGGATGAATTGACCTTGCTCAACCAAGTATGCACTTCAACATCACCTCCAAAATTATACCACAAGTTCATATAGGAGAATTCAAGTTTACATTTCTTCATCCCATTCTTCATCCTCATTGATGTTGTACAAACTAATTTGTGATGAGTTGTCCTTCAAGGCAAGGTTTGCTTTTATGCATTCATCACTTCCTAAAATTCCTCAATGGAGTCCACAAACAAATTTATTAGTTCTCCTTGAATCAAAAATTCATTTTAGTCATTTTCCACATCATGGTATTCATTTCATTCCTTGTCATTTTTTTTGGAAGTACCCACAGGGGATTTGAACTCATGACTTTCTATTTACAACTTATCGTCTCAATTACTCATTACCAATTCCTCTAAACCTCATGGGCTCTCAAATGTCAAGATATGATTGTAACTTATAGTATGCATTTATCCAAAGTGTTACCATTAATAAACATAAAGAAAAACTAAACTACTAGATAGAAAAAATGATAGTTGTAAAACCCTAATAATAACTATAAGAGATAGAAAAAGAGTAGTGGGGCACATGAACACCAACATTGGGTTACACTTTCAAATATAGCTTAATGGAGGAAAACATCCATAGGAAACTTCATTATATTTCTAAAATATTGAAAGAGTTACAAATCATTGTCACTGCCTTACTCACGCTCAAGATTCACTCTCAAATAGTGTTTTCCCCTACTCAAAGGAGCTCTTAACCCTAATGTTACATGGAATCTCTTAAGCTTAATGATCTCAATTTTTTTTTTAACTATGTAAAGGAGGAATTCATTATCTGAAAAATAGAATTCATTGCTAATGTCAATTTCCTTTGCATATTTGAGAAGAAGTGAGTTGAAGTTGCTCCTTGGTTGAATCCATAAGGAGAAACTATTATTCACGGTGTGCAAATAAGTTTCTCATAGTAATCTTTGCATTAATCTATATGATCCAGAACCACTATCAGTAGGGGAATTTTCAAAACTGGTTGGTGTCTACTACTATGCAATCTAAGTTTCTACCCATGGCTCGGATAGTGAAATTCGCATTAGATCTTCTACTTTAATATATACATCAATGGCATTATCGAAACATTTACTATAAAATAGTTATTTCCTATGTTTTGATCTTTGAAATTCAACTTAATATGTAGATATCATTTACTAGGTTAAGGGTGGGGAAAAGTATTCTAGATGTATTTTGTTTGATAGAAATATTCTAATGTGGTTCCATCAACTGAACATTTCAAGGTTTGACCTAGTTTGGAGAAAAAAATTGAGTTAACGCATTTGCAACCCTTCTAAAATATCCTCAAAGGTGCTTGTTGATCCATACCTTCACTACAACAAATCCTGGAATTAGCATCCCTTTTTAGTGTAATTTTTTTTACATTGAGTGGTCAAACTAGACGCTAAATGGGATGCGTCATGGACAAAACTTAAAGCATCTCAAAAAACTTATTTTTTTGCTTCCTAAATAGAATCCTTTATGACGTCCAAAATAGCATCCCTTTTTTTGCTTCCAAAATAGTGTCCAACTTTGCTTCCTAAACAACGTCAAGGTTTTCTTCCATAATAGCGTCCAACTTTGCTTCCTAAACAACGTCGAGGTTTGCTTCCTAAATAACGTCCTACTTTGCTTCCTAGAGAGTGTCCACTTTTGATTCTTAAATGGCACCCCCGTTAGCGCCATATTTGCATCCTTAATAGCACCATGTTAGCATCCAAATTAGAATCCAATATTGTATCCATTTTTTCTACCACTTTAGCATCCCACTTTGCACCATGTTTTACTTCCAAATATGTGCCAATTTTCACTTCTAAATTTGCACCAATTTTTGCTTCCTTTTTTGCATTGTGTTTTTCTACTAAAATGACGCCAAATATTTCTTCTATTGTTGCACCATATTTTTCTTCCTATGTAGCACCATGTTTTGCATCCAAAGTAATGTCTTATTTTGCTACCATATCAACTCCATGTTTGGCTTCATCATTAGCGACATGTGTTGCATCCTTTTTAATGCATAGTTTCGTGTCTCTGATGTTTTAGTCACTAATTTAGTCGTTTTTAGTATTTAACCGATATTATGATATCATTAGGGCATGGAGGAATCGAACCACCAACCTCCTTGTAAGGCAAGCGCTCTTCCATTAAGCTAGAACCCTTTAAGAATTTGGGATCCTAACTTACAGAGTCCTCTATAATGGTAAAATGGATCAATACACAACTTTGAATATCTAATGGTCGACCAAGGCTAAAGAGAAAGAGGCTTTTGTAATACCAGAAAGGACACTTGTCAACATCAACAGTGTTGCATGTATCAGAAGATGACAATGTAATAATACCAATTTAGTTACCTAAACTCATGTAGCTTGGGCATTCTGGTTATATCAGGACCTGATAAGCCATGTGATCAGCAATACACATTAGTGCATGCACATGACCACAGAAAAAATCAATGTTCCACCAGTCTAGCTATCAACCAAATTATGACAACCTGGTTACAAACATGTAATATCTTGCACCTTATTCTAGTAGACAGACAATTCTACTGTTGGTCCTAGCTGCATGTGATTACACACGAGATAAGTTATAACTTATGCACCAACATACTTACCTGCATAAGATCAGTTCTAACAGATGGGGAAACAAGAGTGAAAAAAAGAGAGTGTGCCTTGAAACAGATTTTATATCATTGCAATGAATTGTGAATTGTCGATTTAAGCATTTAAAAGCATGAGAATTGAGGATTAACTGCAGAAATGCATCTGGGAGATAGCATGAGTGCTACAAGGAAACTTAATTCCAATGTCCTTAAAGATATGTAAGGCGCATCGGGAATAGACCACTCACTAAATATGTTGGGAGGTGGGGGTTGAAGGTATTATGGAAGGGATTTTCAGTGGAAACAACATACACTGAGAATCTACAATATCTTCCTGAACATAAAAAATGGCGAGTACAAAAGAGTAATGTGGCTGGACTACATCACGTGGATAATGGTACTCATTATGATGAAGGCATCAAAGGGATTGTTAAGAAAGTTTAGAGAAAAGACTAGTACCATTTCTAAAATACTGACCATTCCAAGAACTCCCTAGAAACGGTTTGTCAGCGTCCATTTCTTGTCATTTTCTGGGAAATTTTCCACGTTGTATCCTTCAGGAGATGGGTCATTCCCATAAAACAAATGCAATAACAATAATTTCAGCCTGTAAAGCATATTTTATTCCCTCATTTGGATATAAAGGAAACGAGCGTAAAGTTTAAGAAAAACCAACACGAAGCTTAGGTTAGTCTGACCTAATATATTGCTAGTAATCAAATACTTAACAGAAGTCAGCTATGATAATTCATCTAGTTATCAGTGAGAAGCTAAAGTTACCAGGATAAAGATAGATATATGTATAGATATGAGAACAAATTGGATACAATATGGTTGGATATGCATATATAAAAATACAATGTAAAATGTGTGTGAGCATTTATAATTCTTGAAATATAATTGAATGCCTATATTAATATTAAACCATCGTATGTAAACAATACATAAAAATAAATCTTGTCACTTTACATATTATATATCATAGCATATCATCACTCATTCAAAATATCATGTAATAAGTTCATTATCTTCATATGAGTATTGAAGTTCCACATTGTTAATATCTTATAGTGAGAAGAGATGTAGAAGGATGAGGTAGATTCATATGAGTATACTCCACTAGTAGAAGCTTATGTTACCATTTACTGTTTTACCAAATTAAGCTGAGTGCAATCAAAGACATGCAACTCAGATAATTTTGGTTCGACACCCCCCATCCTAGTAGACCCCTTCCTATAATTTACTCTCTTATGTAATAAAAGGTGGAGGTTGGAATGAAGTTATGAACATTACAAATTCCTTGGCCTACTTTGATTCCAATCCAGTGCATTGCATGAATGAAGCAATAAATATTCCACTTCCTCTCAATTGATAATGAAACGATGACCTGTGAAAATAAACCTAATAACTAAAGTCTCAAGATCACCCCATTCAATCAGCTTCATGATTTTTCCATCTGTAGTATCCACATCCACATACATGTCGTAAGTTTTAAAGATAAGAGTGCAAAAATTTCTAGCAGACCTCCATGGTAACTTTGGGATTTTAAAGCATGCTCATCAAGGCTTTCTTGTCTCCAACTACAATTTACTTCTTGTATTTATTTGATACTTTTCTTCTTGCAAATAAAATCATATCAGCATGATTAAACCTAGAATTCAATGTAGATGTCAAAAGATGCAGATGCAATAGATTTACGATCTGCTTCTATCTTTCAGTAACTATTTCCCACTTATCATGATATAATATTTCCTCTAGGTCCTGCTCTTTTGCATTAATAGCATCCATTATCTTCTCCAATAGGATATCTATATGTCCTGATCCCTCACACACCTTTCCAACCAAGGTGCATCTATGTCAATGTAGCAAAAGATGGAGTCTAGACTCCAGATAACACAAGCATCAAAGATCACCAAGTTGACCAAGAGCAATTTCAGCTCCACGGGCCTTTTTAAGACAATGGGAGGGAAGGTATCCCAATTCTCAACAACTTTATCAAATTTAGAGAGCCGAGGGGGAGAAGAGATATTTTTGAGCTACCATAGGCAAATGATGGATAACAATGGTTCAAAGAAAACTTATGAGGTTTACAGTAGCCCTCCAGTTATCATGAAGAATCAATCTATGCATAGTTTAAGTTCTATCAATTTGAGATGACCTCTACACAACACAAACATCACTAATTACCATGCTAGATAAAGGTCAAGTTCACCTCTGCTAGCCAATTCAAGACAATGTAGAAATAAAATCGAGTTCTGAGAAACCTTGAAAAGTTTCAACCTATAAAAAAATAAAAAGTAAAATAACAGATTTATACAAAATCAAAATATGTACATACCTTTATGAGCTGCAATTTCACAAATTGCCAATAAATGGGCTCGAAAATCTATTGGCTTTTGAAAAATACCCAGATCTAATTTGTGATGATCTATTCTAATCCAGTCAATCTTCCCCATCTTACTCAACAAAGGTTGAGAGAAAGTACCACATAGAACCAAGAAATATATTTGTTATGTGTAGCTTCCACAATGGTACAATCAAGCCTGCTACTTTGAAAGTAATTGTGTTTTCTTTGATGGATTGAACAAAATTAGCTAAGGCTGCCATTTAATTGTGTCAAAGAGTATGTTACTAATAAATTGGGTATTTTTCTCCAACTTATTGAAATCTACAACATCCTAATCTAAGTTATCTATGCACATCATAAGCTGAATATGATGTTATCTAGTATGAAACAGAGAATTCTTTTCCTGGATTTAGAACTTTTCTAGGGATAGTCCCATTCTTACTTCCATATGGAAGTGGCAAATGAGCATCAGAACTTTGTATTCCTGCAGATTCTTGCTTGTGCCAAGCTGGATAGCTTTTTGTGACAAATCCAGATGATGGGGATTCATCAGGAGAATCTTCATCCAACTGCATTGAAGAATTCAGATGAGGCATGTGATAATTATCACTTATTTGTAGATGATTGTTTGCAGGCATCCTAATGGACTTGTTATTTATGGACTCATGCTTAGAATAAGAGGCCCATTTATATTTTGGGGAGGCTCGTTCAAACTTAGGAGATGCTCGTTCAATGTTGAGACCTGCAGGAATGGACAAGTAGGCCGATCCCACTCCTGACGAACATGTAGTATGGAAGGCTTCTAAACGGAACATCTGCAAAAGCAAGGATAAGCAAAGTTCAGACTTATGCCCAGTGGACCCAAAGGAAACATTATGAATTACAGTTGTGATAATGTGTTCCTTGTAGATTTCTAAAGGTACTTTAAAGAGAGATGTATAAAATAGAAAACTCAATGGCACTTGTCATAATGCTATACCAAATTATTAATGAAACTAAAAAACATAAAATTATTGATTAATGATAACATGCAATCTCCCTTTATGCAAAGGTTCACAAAAAAAGAGCACAAGGCTTGTAAAGAGTAGACAAATAATGACAATAAAATTGTTCAATTTACTGCAAAAAAAATTACAAAATGGTCGCCATGATCATGGCAAGGCAGAAATAACAAGGCCAAAAAGGTAAAAGTAGACCTCCCCAACATAAAACATTTCAATCTGAATATAAACATCCCAGAAAATTTCTCAACCAAGTTTTGTATGAAAGCAATAATCAGGAAAAACTTTTTGATACTTGGAAAAATGGCCAACAAAGTTTAGCCAGAATGACATGTCATGTTTATAGATAACCTTCACATTGTGTCAAATGACTTAATAACATCTTACTAATAGGTAAACATCACACTCTACTCTCAGCATGCTCGAAATGTATTTGAAACTATCAGTGCAATTAGGGGTCATTCATATCATGTTCGAATTGGATTCTGAGATATTTTAAGGTGTAATAATGGTAGTGCCGCAATTTTCATTGTGTATTGTGCAGCTGCTACAGTTTTTCATAATTTTTAACAATAATTTGTCCTGCTGTCTCTTGATTGAAGGTTAAGTATCCTATTATCTCCGAAACAGGCATGAACCAACTCCACATCTTCATCTTTACGTTGGTAGTTATCCATGCGTTATTCAGTTGCCTAATTATCTCCCCAGGAAGAGAAAAAGTAAGTGCAAGGGGAAATAAATATTGTTTTCTCAAATCTCCTTCAGTTTAAATTCGGTTTTAAATTCTACCTCTCTACATGTATTCCGATGGTTTTTTATTGAAAATATGCACTCTAAGTGATTTTCATGCCTAGATGAAATGTTGGAGTGCATGGGAAAAAGATATTGAAACAGTGGATTATTAGATTTGACATGGTGAGTGATTATCATTTTCTTAAATCCAAAGCGTGGATTAGTCACCAATTAATTAAGTTGAAAAATAGATAGATAAACCAGTTTGGCAAATCTACAATGGTTGTAAGTGGAACATCCTGCGTTGCTTATTGAGTAACGAGCTTATATTCAATATCAAGAGGGTACAGGGGATTTGGTAACGTTTTCAGTAGTGTTAAGAAAGTTTGTTTCGGAATCCAAGAAGCATTTTGTTTTCTTTTTGGTTCAAGCAGATCCTAAAAGGATCAGATTAACCCACCAAACTTCATTTGTAAGGTGCCATTTGAGTTTCTAGAGTTGAACCCCAATTGTTAAATGGGTGGTAAGTAATTCTTAGTTCTCCTTTTGCATATCTTCACTTGTTTCTGTTTTAGAATTAATTCTTAGTTTTCTCTCTGCATCTATTCAATTGCTTCTGTTTTAACATTATTAACTTTTACTAGATTTGTAGGTTTGCTTCTTTTCACAATTCTTTTGGTCAATAAAAAAACTTGATTACTTGACCCTGCGCCATGGCTTCATTGTTTTTAGTCTTGATAATTTCAAATTATCTTTTTACATTTCATCTCAGTTATGTAAATCCCATTAAAAATTATGTGTATCACAATCTCATTCAATCATATGTCTAGTAAATTGAGGTAAAAAGAGTGAAGAATATTAAAATATCTCAAGTTCTTGCAAATACCAAAAATTGCAGAAACCCTGATTCCTACTCCTTCCCTATGCAATCCCTAGATGCGAGAAGTTTAAATCCTCTATATATAATATATACGTGATTAGCTCAATCAATTGATACCAAATTAGATCCTAATATGAGTACGATATGATTCAAACCATAGCACACATCTAGGTTGACCTAGCCAAGTGCAACCAGTTGTGGGTGGGATATATAGCTAGTTTTGTCTGCCTTAGATGATGGTTGATTACACTCCTACTCACTTTTTTTAAACACCTACGTCTAAACGTGAACCTCCAGTATTATTATACACCCGGAACTCATCCTAACAAAAGGAAATCCATTGCATTTATATTAGAACCCACACACCCCAATATTAATTCTTGCACATGATCTAGGAACTAGGAATCAAAATCATCAAAGAATAATTAACAAATACTCATGAATTGGAAAAATAACTGGAATACCAAATAGGTTTCCTCTCTGTATATTATATAAACAATAAAGGATTACAATTTCCATGCATAGCAATAGCTTAACTCCATGAATAATTTGAATACCCAATGACAATTTGAATTCAGTGAGTGAGTCTAGCTTAACTAACTCTTTGCCATGCAATCTCACTCAGTTAACCACTTGACCAAAACCCTAATTGACTCACCAAAC
>LPNX010626917.1:36426-55334 GCA_001517045.1 Pseudotsuga menziesii
TCAATAAATGACTAAATCTCAACTGAAGGAGATCAAACACATGTCATAGAAATCCAATCATCAAGTGCTAGTACTGCATGACTCCAATAAACCTTGATGAGGTTAACTGAAGCTGAACTGACCATCAGAAGTTGGTGAAGGCACCTTGTTCACTCCAGTTCATTAAAATAATAATAAATAATCATTAAATAATATATTTAATGAATGGAGGCGCCTTAACTGACTGTAACTGATTGGTTGAACTGAAAGTAACCACCAGTTAGCAATTAGGTGCATGAATGTCACACAGATCACCCCTGGAGTGCTCCAGTTAGCCTCCTTGACTATAGGAGAAGGCTAATTTAGCCTCCTTGATTGTAGGTAGGCATGGGAGTGACTGGGATGATGGTAATTAATGCTCCACTGATGTCAATTAAACTTAGGATAGTGGTTTAACTAGGCCAATTTGACCGAAGGAGTGAGTATGAAGGTAAATGTCTCCAACACCCCCCCTTAAGCTATACTCAGGAAGAGTTAGAAAACATAAAATGTGAGGGCCCTGGAAACAAAGGCCATAGGTCACCCTGTACAATAAAGCAACTGAAACAATGCTCAAAACAAACTAAGTGAGGAAAAGAGGGAAAACCCAGTGGGAAAAAACCCCCCCTCAAGCTGAACACTGAAAGTAGTCTAGATCACCCTGATGAACTCACCCCCAACAGTGAATGGAGGTAAGTGAAATTATTTTTCTGAAAATATCTTGGTGAATATGTCTAGAGGAATCTTCCACTTTGGAAGAAAAACAATGAACTCAACTAAATCAGAAACATAAACAGCTGCACGGTGAAAACTGGACCCATGTAGAGCAACTGAAATCATCTGAAGAGAGAGCAAAGGTTCTTAAGGATTCGAACCATGTGTGGAACACTCAAGAAACTAATATGGTGCAGCCTTGAACAGAAAACCATGAGTGGTAAAATCAGCCCCAAATCTTAGGAGCAAGTGTCCAAGCGGATGCAGAATGTCTTCCTCTTTACTAGTTCCGTGGGGAGATGAGCATGTGACCAAAGGTAGAGAATCCCTGGGACTCTGGAGAGAGAATGCTTGAGCTCCATAATCTGATATAGATTCTGAAATAGCTAATGAATCACAAAATAAAATATCAGCAACCTCACAAGAGGAAACTAACACCAAATCCCCATCAGCGGAATTGAAGAAGAATTGCGGTACTTGATTTTTCACACCGAAATTGGTGAGAGCAGCTATAAGCATGGCTGAAAGCTCTTGAATTTTAAAATATGAACAAATTAATATCAGATCAGAATGTAAATCATATATAAATAAGTTCACAAAAGATCCAAAACTATGAAATGAAATCGAATCCCCAGCAGCAGTTTTGTAGGAGACTTGTGGTACTTGTTTCTTCACACCATTGATGAGAACAGCTACAAGCAATACTGAAAGTTTATGAACCTGAAATTTTGAACCAAGAAATATCATATCATATCCAAATAAGATGATATCAGATCCAATAAGTTTCATATCAGATCCAAAAGTATGGTCAACCGAGACGGTGGATGCACGGTTTTCTTCTTCTTCAAAATTCTGAATTTTGGTGCATGCAATCCTGCAGGAATTTGCTGGAAGATCTAGATCATGGGGAGTGAATGTGTCACTCTTATAATCTGATATTTTTTCCAAAATATCCAAGGTATTACATATTTGCACACCAGCAGCAACATTAGAGGAAGAAAATTCAAATTTCTCTTCACTTTCGGAAGCAATTACTGGTAAATTTTGCACAGAATTCAAAGGAAAATCACCGGTGAATGTTTGCATGGAAGTGCAGCAGTATTTTTCTTCAATATCAGAGATTCGAAAGTCTTCTTCTGTTTCAGCAATATGAGAAGATGAGATATCAGGTATCTCATGAACTTCCGGAGCATCAGGAGAAGGAGTCACTTCATGGAGACTTTCTTCAATTCGAATTGAATGTGTAGAAGATTCTGCTTCATCTTCATCTTAAACAACTTCATCAGAGAGAGTAGAGGCTGAGAGTTTTGAGTGAAGAACTCTTGTGGTGCTGGCTGTAATTTCCAAAGTACTATTATGATCCTCATTGTGCTTGCCAAAGGTTCTGTCCAATATTGGCTAGAAATTCTTTGGGTATTCAGCATAATCAGTAAGGTAGTACAAGCTATCATCAAGGGCCAAACATATTTCTCCAAAAGCTCTGTCACCGTCATTTAGCCAGTCATTCTCATTCTCATAAGTCTCTCTTCCAATTCCAATAGACACCTCATAGAGACCTTGTCTCTTCAGAGATGCAATCATCTTCAACTTCCATTTCGAATAGCTTGTGAATGGGGTGAGAAGAGGGATTGATGAGTCCACTCGAAGTTGTACCTGTTAAGACCTGCAAATCAAAACAAAAGGGGCACCATAAGGTCGGACAACCTGCAAATTTAGGCTTTCATCACACCCAGCATAGTCAATCAAGCAAGCTTGATCAACAAGTTCTTTACTTGGGATATTGAGTGGTAAGCCTTGGCTTCTGGTGCAGTGCCGGATTTTTGAGCTATTGCTCAAATTTCATGGAGAAATCTGTCAAAAAGCTTGTTCTTGAGAGATTGATCTTCGTCCCACCGCATGCTCTGATACCATATTAATTCTTGCACATGATCTAGGAACTAGGAATCAAAATAATCAAAGAATAATTAACAAATACTCATGAATTGGAAAAATAACTGGAATACCAAATAGGTTTCCTCTCTGTATATTATATAAACAATAAATGATTACAATTTCCATGCATAGCAATAGCTTAACTCCATGAATAATTCGAATACCTAAGGGACAATTCGAATTCAGTGAGTGAGTCTAGCTTAACTGACTCTTTGCCATGCAATCTCACTCAGTTAACCACTTGACCAAAACCCTAATTGACTCACCAAACCCTAACTGAAGTTGGAGTGCAATAAATGACTGAATATCAATTGAAGGAGATCAAACACATGTCATAGAAATCCAATCATCAAGTGCTAGTACTGCATGACTCCAATAAACCCTGATGAGGTTAACTGAAGTTGAACTGACCATTAGAAGTTGGTGAAGGCACCTTGTTCACTCCAGTTCATTAAAATAATAATAAATAATCATTAAATAATCATTAAAAAATATATTTAATGAATGGAGGCGCATTAACTGACTGTAACTGATTGGTTGAATTGAAAGTAACCACCAGTTAGCAATTAGGTGCATGAATGTCACACAGATCACCCCTGGAGTGCTCCAGTTATCCTCCTTGATTGTAGGAGAAGGCTAAGTTAGCCTCCTTGACTGTAGTTAGGCGTGGGAGTGACTGGGATGATGGTAATTAATGCTCCACTGATGTCAATTAAACTTAGGATAGTGGTTTAACTAGGCCAATTTGACCGAAGGAGTGAGTATGAAGGTAAATGTCTCCAACACCCAACGTAAAACCCTTTCCTTGCGAACGTCACTGACACGAAGAATGATATAGCTGCCAATTGAAGGAGCAATCTTTTAGCAGCCCTGAGAAACAAAAAATTAATTAATGGAAGAGGTGCTAATAAATAATAATGGTCCAAAGGAAGATGATAAATATCTGCTATTAATTATGTTGTGCAAAGTTTTCTTAAATGTAGCAATATGCTCCTGAAGTGAGATTACTGCAGAGGTTACAATGGGTGGGTGGTTATGGTTCTGATTTAAACATAGAGATTTAATATCTATACATAAAAAATAACCATAAAAGAAAGAGGGCTTGCGTAGATTGCTCTTGCTCAAACCCTGGATGAAAAAGTAGTGAGTTGAGAAAATATCACAAGCCCTCACAGAAAACTTAACAAATATATATTGACAAGAATAATGAATAAACCCGTACCCAGGAAAACACAAGCCACAAATTGTATCAGAAATTTGACGAGAAAAATAATGGATGAATATGAAAACTCACCTGACAGTGGCAGTAGATGAGAGGAAAATATCCCTTTGTAGGTTAAAAACTCCAGAACCTCATCAATACAAATGTCTTCCCCAGTCATCAGACCTCCAATACCAGCTATTATCCTGTATACCTCGTGCTTTGTAGTGAGATCCCAACACCTAATGCAACCATCAGAACCTCCCGCAAAAATTTTCTTTGCATCCAAACAACGCCCACAATTTTTCCTTTAACTCTTGGAAATGACCTGTAATATTCCATGCTTTCCTCACAAACAACATAAATGCAAACATCACCATCATCACAACCAATTGCCACTCGTTGCACCATAAGTTCTTCTTCTTCACTATCAGATCCACTAGCAGTGCTGTTTATTCCATTTTCATCATCAACACCATCATCATTATGCCAGATGGATTCAATCCGAGGATCTCTTGCTCTTTGTAAGGGCTCAGCTGCCATTTTCCAAATAGATCCTCCAACGGCCTCTACAACCATCTTCTACTGTAAAGAACCAAGGTCCCATTCTGAAATGGATCCATCCAAACCAGCTAAGAATAAACGACTAGATGGACAAGAAATTGAGAATGAATGACACCAGACAAGCAACGAAATTACAGAACCGTCACTACCTAGGATTTCCAGTTCGCAGTGCCATCCTACAGAGCTGGGGGAAACATTCCATATTTCAATGGATGCATCCTCACGGGTGAATGCAACTTGATATTGGTCAACGCTAATTGCAAGTGCTACCATAGCCGTCAACTTCCAATCCATGGACCTGAGTCTGTGAACTTGGACCATCTTTGTAGCTTCAACAAAATACTACCAAAACCAATTAAAATATACACCACATAAGCAAACTTGGGGCCTCAAATGGTTCAGAAGTGTGCCCACCTTCTGTAAAACCCTCATTAAAACCTTCGCAACGAAAAACCCTACAAAGAATATTTTAAAGCTGAGTGGGTTTCCTCAACATCCAATATAGTTTGGCTCTTATAACAATACTGAAAGAAGCAGAGACTAGAGGCATTTGAGCTTCAAACCACTAAAACCCACATATTTTTAAGCAATTTTGGGCTAATAAACTTCAATGTGTCTGCAAAGAGTATGTGAAAATTTTACAGACAAGATTAAGGATTTGTATGGATACAACACTGGGTTACGAAGTTGAAGAGTTTGGAGTGACAGGCATGAATCGACGGAAGGGTTAATGAGAAAATAGTTTGTCGAGGTGGCGTCTATGGAAGCTTTGAATAAACGATTACTGCCACAGAGCTGCTTACAAGTTTTAACCCCAGGCCCTTCAAACCCCAGGTAACGATAGCAAAATAGCTTTAGGGATCGTAGCTTGATGATCCTAGCGGAAAGAGTGATGTAAGGGGTGGAAACGATCAAAGAGAAGGAATAGAATGCGTGAAAGAGAAGGAATAGAATGCACGAGCAAATACTAAAAGCTCTGCATGTGTAATGTAGGAGATAAATACCTCGAAAGCAAGGGAAATGAAACACTGAATTTTTCACGAAATGAATGGAATTATTTTTCAAAATTATGATTCAGTAAGTAGATTCATGGCATAGAATACAAATGATAATGTGTAAATTTGTATGTCTTTGGTTTACTTTGAAGCTATATATATATATATATATATATATTGTTTGAAATGAAAGAATATATCTTATATTATTATTTTGTAACAAATATGTGATTTAAAGAGAAATTGAACAATTGGCTTTCACCAACTAAGAAAATAAGTTTTTTTTTTACATTTCAAGAGTTGTACACAAATATCGTTGTCATATGAAATGCTAATATGACCTCTGTGAAACGTCACTGTGAAATTTAGGAGGACAACATTATGTGAAATTACTGAATTGACATAAATTCTATGGTAAGTAGAGCAAGTGCAACATTTTTTAAAGGCCAAAAATGAGAAGCAAATGCGGTATCTATCTTTTGTTTCAATATGGAAGTGGACGTCGTACGATCCTTCATTGTGGGAGGCATCACCTCAATAAATAAAAAATTCTTTTTAGAGAGATCCCACTAACATTACACAAATCTAAACCAAGGGCCATAAGGTTTGAAGTGGGAACAGATGGAAGAAATGAGAAGAGGAAGCCACGCGTGAGTGCAATGGCTCCCTCACTTGGGATTAATGAGACAAGACTTGTTGTGCATTGGAATGGATGAAGATGACAAATGGAGCACATGCCTAATTTATCACCAAACAACATTTTAAATTCAAACATTTGAAATCTATATTGAATTTTCTAAGGCAGCCATCTTCTTTTTGTGGGGTCCTTATTTTACACTATAATTCCCTTGTCTAACTTGATTGCATCATTGGCAAGTTGATATGCAACTGAATTGTTGAGATGCATGAGGTGCATAAGTTTCACTTCGTTGAGGATTTGAAGGTTCCAATTAATACACTCATAATTCTTACATTGTATATTCCCTTCCTTAAGTTTTTTCCTCTTTATATTCTTTATGACAAGAAACGAGTTTCTAAAAATTATAAACTGTTGTAGTTGAAGACTCTTCACAATTTGTGTACATAGAAGGAAGGTGTACATTTCATCCTAGTTACTTGTTGCCACACCTATACCCATGAAAATTCCATTTCTTCCTTTCCATCAATATCCAAAAAAACCCTACACTTGCCACCCCTTAGCATTACTTATATTATATTATATTAACATAAATTCTAATTATAAAAAGAATATAATCATATTTATGAAACACTCCCAAAGTGGGGAAATGAAACATACATTTCGTTCATTTTAGACATACTTAAGTTCTTTTTGGTGTTTCATTTACCTGGCTTTGAGGGTATGCTAGTACTATATATTTTCATTTAATCAAATAATGTTGACCTACCCAGCTTTTTGCTTCACTTCGCTTGGCTTTGATCTCTGCATGTGTTTTTCATGGAGACACACATGCAGGCAACAGCTCTCACTGGTTTTATTTGATGTGTGACCCATGTTCAAACTGCCTATGGTGGATTTCCCTCATGCAATTTCATTCTCATATTGTTGACTAAGACTACAAAGCTCTTTTAAAATTTCAAACTTCTGAAAAAGAGACAAATAGCATTGACATTTCATGAATATGTTTCTTAACTCCACTACAAAAAAAGGAGGTTGAAAGCTTAACAGAACAATGAAAATAAGCAAGATCAATGAATAACATTGTATGGAAGATAAACCAAATCCAAAATGAAACATTCATTCAGATGGGTTATTTCTAAGTCCGCCTCTTCCTCGACTAAGGATATTCATTATTTTTCTAAGTTGGGTTACATTGGATATTCATTATTGCTTTTTCAAATCCTTGCTTATCTTAAATATATGGGATTACTCTTCCTTTTCCCTTTGCTTCTCAACAACCAAGTTTTCATATACCAAGCATAATCTAAAATTGGGTAAGGAAATGCAAAAGAGAATCAGAGTGGATATATTGTAGAATGGGACAACGAAAGGAGCAACATTCTTTTTTTAAGTTTTGTTGTATTGGATATTATCTCACAAATATTGGTGCTCTTGCTTTTAGGATGCCAGTTATGATCTTATTGTTATTCTTTCAAGATCGTAGAGCCCCATGTTGTGACCCACAGTTCAAAATTACATGGGTGTGTGTTCTTTTGTGGGAGGACTAAAGGCACCGACAGGTGTATTCACAATGTTTCTTTCACCATTGCACAAAGATAAGGGAGGCTATTATTGTTGTTAAATGTACAACGTCTGTTAAGTTTTCTTATTCCTTAGATGATATTCTAAAACAATTTGAGATGGTAGGATCACTAAAAGAACAAGTACAATCACACAAAAGAAAAACAAATTTATACTGGGAAACCCTCATGGGGGACAAATCCCAACAAAAATCCCTCATTATAGAACTCAACCAAAACAATGTAAAACCCAAGACAACTACTTCTCTCTTCTTTCTAGCGCACTTCTTCTTCTCTCTCTTGCAAACTTGCTTCAGTGGATGGCATTGATTGTGAAACACTAAGGGTATTTAGTTAAAATCCTATCTAATGGTCAAGCAGTTAGTTAATCAGTTCACATTCAGTTAAAGGAGTTAACACTTGGTGAATTAATGGAGGGCGCATATCTTTGAATTAATGGTGTAGTTCTTGTAGCAGATTTTTCCTTAGGTTGAATCATACACTTGAAAAAGGGGCACCTTATAGTTGGTGGTTGTATGTCAGCAAGTCACGTGCAAATCCGCTTCAAATATGGGAGCTCGATCAGTCAAAATAGTGTAGTTTTAACATGTGCATGCTAATGTGATAAAATTAGAGAAAGATAGTGATTAAGGCTAGTTAATATTGGCACTTACACAACAATTAGGGAGCACATGCATGGAGAAAAGATGTTTGTTATAGTCAACATGCAGGGCATCTTTGCTGAGTCAAACTAATTGTGCTATTTTAAGATCAAAATCAGACAGTTCAAGTGCAATTGTGTTTCAGTGTTATGCAAAGCAAGAGAGGGAACACTCCTAATATAGTCTCAGAGTTGCACACCCTTAGTTAATTGAACAAACATTTAAGGATTAGCTACAGTAGTAGCTGTAGGCTTATTTAAGAAAGAAGAGCACTAGTTAACTGGTTTTCCTACTTTTAGTTAAGGTGATTAGTATTTGAAAGGTATGCATGCTAGGTTTGAACTGTAGTAAGGAATTATATACAGTGGTAGTTAAGGGACTAATCAAATGAGTTCTCACGAATAGTTGCCACTTGATTTTTCATGTGGTTCAAGACTAAAGCACATAAACCTGAGTTTTCTACAGCAGCCTGCATTTATGAGTTTGTGAGAGTGATTTTGAGTAAAATATATTTGGTGATTTATTTTTCTGAACGATGAACAATATCTTCAATAAGCTGGGCACATTATTTGCTATCTGTCATAGCACCTAGTGTGAGTAGAATTAATTCTACTCCAACTATGGACCCATTAACACAAAATTTTCCCCAATGTGTATTTGCTAATGAGGCGTTCATTTAGATTGATGAGATTTAAGAGTTTCTCGGTGTGTATTTATCTAGACTTTGCTAATGAGGTACAATCTCTTACAAGGAGGTTGCTCTTGAATGTTTTGATGAAGTTGATCCAAATACATAGTCTCTATGTGTAGTAAGGAAATAGTAACAAACCTCTACCAGAAAACATGAAGAGACATTAAAACAAATATAATGTCACCACTGTTATGCAACCCTAGCATGCCATACATGAATTGATGTATAGATTTTATTGGTTCATCTTCAGTACATGAGGCACTGGAATACAAAGAATGATGACAGAAAGGACATAATGAGTGGTAACATCATCTTAATTGATAGTTCATGTTGTTGGCTTGTTTATTAATTCAAGGCAGATTCAAGATGATTTCAATCATCATTTCCGGAACGCTTGGTGGAGACATCAGTGAAGCAATGTTGGGAATGATTTGATGATAATTGTGGTCCCTGAAGCAATATATAGGTACTTCAGATCCATGGGGTCTGCTTTTTGGATTCAAACCCTATTTGTGATAGAGATTTAGTTCTGCAAAAGAGCTTGTCACAGAATTTGGTACTGTGTCGAATTATCAAGATGGTTTGGCTAGAGCTTTGAAAAGGCAATATGAAGGACATAAAATCTATTATAATTTAGTGAGTATATTTATATCCTAGTATTTTGATCTTTGGAGGACACTTCACTTGATCATGACATAAAATAAAAGGAAGAAAACACTTCAACAGATGTGCTGGTCACTGAAGCTTTTGATTCTCTAGAATCCAAGGTTACAACCATAGTGGCCACATGACGTTGCAACACAAAGACACTTAAAGTTTCAATGAAACAATGGTGAGCAAGAAACCCATTGATGTTAAGGAATGTCAGGTGATTCCTACTTTCCTAAAGATGGTCGATTTTGATTAGAAAGGTTGTCTAGAGCTATTCTGCGTGGGATCTCCCCCCACCCCCTCGCTCCCACTCCTAAAGCTTGCTTCCTTCGGAAGCGAGCTCCCGGTTTTGGGAGCACGCTCCCAAGGCGATCCCTTCCTTTCCTATACTAAAATCTCTTATACTAGGTTGATCGTTTGATGACAATGTCATGGTACCTCCCTTCTTTACCAAACTCCTACAAAGGTTTTTATGGTTGATCAATTGATGATAATGTTATAAGTTGTAACTACTAGATTATTGATATTACATGGTTTAATCCATGCATTCTATAGTTAATTCAACATCCTACATGTTTTTTAGATATAAATCCATCAAAATATATTAAAATATATACTATACAAAAAATGCTCCCAAAATGGGAGCTTTTGAAATTTTCACTTTTTGCTCCCCTCCCGCTCCCCGCTCCCAATAGCATAGTTCTAGAGGAATGGGTGTCTAGCGGATCCGTTGACATTAAATTCCCAACTAATGATCAGAAAGAGTTTAATAAGAAATTTGAAGACACCTCGAGATTACTTTTGCTCATTTGAATGACAGAGAAAGACAGTAGTAATCATCTCCGCCGCAAGTTTTCCTCAAAGATTGGTCTGGTTACACAATCTTTTACAGTGCACTCAACATGGTAACTCAATCAAATACAGGGTGTAATTATTGTAGTATATGTCGAATAAGTAATATGCAGGGCCTGGTTTCTCCAATGGATCTTTGGCACCTGAACGTGTATTTCTTGTAGTATATTTTTCCTGAGGTTGAATCATACACTTGCAAAAGGGGCACCTTATAGTTGGTGGTTGTATGTCAGCAAGTCACATGCAAATCCATTCAAATATTTGAGCTCGATCAGTCAAAACAGTGTAGTTTTAAGATGTGCATGCTAATGTGATAAAATTAGAGAAAGATAGTGATTAAGGCTAGGTAATATTGGCACTTACACAACAGTTAGAGAGCACATGCATGGAGAAAAGATGATGTTTGTTATTGTCAACATGCAGGGTGCCTTTATGTGTCATGATTACAATAATTTATGTGCCACTATGATAAATCAAGATCCAAAAGTACTATCACATGAATCATGATCATTGACATTGAAATTGATATATCTGACGTTATGTCGTACGTTTTCTGAACATAATTCCTAGCTCTAAACCTAGTGCAATTCCTTGCATGGTTCCTTTCAAAATTTATGGCATTATTCCAAGCGCTATACCTAGATCTATACCTGGAACTATGTTGAATGTTTTCTAATCACATTTCCTGGCTCTATACTTGGCGCTATGTTGGTTGTTTTTCCTGTCGAAATTCATGGCACAATTCCTGTCACTAACCCTAGATTAATATATGGTGCTATGTTATTCAAGATGTTTTTTTGGAGGATATTCTTAGCGTTATATGGGATTTTTTTTTGGATGCTAATTGAGACGTTAACTTAGATGCTAATTGGGATGATAATTGTGATGCTAATTGGGACACTAATTGGGATGCTAATTAGTGTCCAAAATAGTTTCAAATTTTAAAAATGGACGCTAATTGGGATGCTAATTGGGACGCTAATTAGGACGCTAATTGGGACGTTATTTGGTACACTAATTGGGACGCTAATGTGGATGCTAATTAGCATCCAAAATAGCACTAAATTTTAAAAATGGACGCAAATAACGCCATTAAAAGCGCCATCCCGTGGAAAAGAGTCCACTTTTTCCAAAAAATGATGAAAAATACACTAAAAGTGATAGTGGATGCTAAAAAGGAATCTAAAAGAGACGCTAATCATAGGGTTTTCTTGTAGTGCTTGCACCATATATGTTTCAACCCTTGGAGGTGCCAAGGGTCAATTTTTAGCTTACTCACTTGATTATGAATACCTACAAACTCTTGGAAGGATGAATTGATTTTGCTCAACCAAGTATGCACTTCAACATGGCCTCCAAAATTATACCACATGGTCATATAGGAGATTTTGGTGTTGACATTTATTCACCCCATAAGGGAATTAATAGTATAAATAGTTTATCCACTGTAATGTTCTATTTTTTATAAATAGGGAATTGAGTGAGGACCTTTAATGTTGGGAGCATATTAGGACAATTATTCAGTCATTAGTATAGTAAAGAGGGCCATCAGAGTTATTATCATAAAGCATGCGAAGCATGCAGGACTTATTTCTTCAGTCTTAAAAGTCAACGAGAAATTAGAATTGCATGCATGCAAAAGTGAAGCTCAAACCCTAAAAGTGACATGCAAACCCTAAAAGTACATGATAAGCTATTTAAGAAGGGTTATTGGACCAAAGAACATATCTATTATTGTTATTGTTTATTTGGAGCTTTTGAGTAGTAGCACAGCATGCAGTCGCAGTAGTTGGGGTTGAAGACGACGTCTTCAACTAACGAGGGTTCGATAGTGAGATATCTTCCCTAGTCTCCTTCAGGGTGGGCCATTCAGGTCCACCATTAGTTCTTCATTTTAGCTATCCATATACAACTATTTGGCACCATCAAAAGATTGTTTGCAGGTCCATCTGTGCAGCTGGGGGAATTTAGCTGGAAAACCCCAAAGCATTCATTGGGTCTCTGAATCCCAGTTTTTCCTTCGTATCTTGGCATCATCTTCATCATTAGGGTCATTCTACTATCTTGAGTGACTGTCAGCTTCTGATTTGCACATCCAAAGCATCTACCAGCAGATCTGAGAAGTTGGGGGGTGTGAGCAGTAGAACAAGAGATCAATTCGATAGCTAGGTCATAGGGGTCCAAAATCATGTCTGCTCCAACCATTCTCTTTCTCAGGGGCAGACTAACATCTCAACAAAGTTTCATCTCCATATGACATTCCTTCCATAAAAAACGTCACATTCAGTGTAGAGGAGGATTTCCTTATTGTTGGGCGGTAACACAAGAGGAAAGGAGCACCATTAGCCCACTTATCCGGAACTTTATTCATGCAACTATCTCTGGAGTATTATCAACCAAGTTATCAATGGTAAGTGTTAAATTCTTTTCTGTAAAACCCTATCCCTAATTCAGCTATATTTTAGGATATTTTTGCATGCACGATTATTTCGTATTTTTGCACAAGATTGAGTATACAAGTCAACATTATACATAGTATCAGTATTCAGGATATTATAGTGGTATCAGAGCATGATCCTTGCCAGGTGTGGGAATAGAGAAATTGAATAAAAGTGCATGTTGATGCATTCTTGTACATGCAAATGCATGTCAGTGATGTTGGTGAAGTGTATGTAAAAAAAAGGGTTTTTCTTTGCCAGCTTGTGAGAACATGAAGACAATGAGAAGGATATTGAATGGAAATTTGCAGAGGTTAGAAGTACTTCAACACTTTACTCGATATCAGGAGTATCTAGCCTTGGGTGATGAGGTATGTGTAGCATTGTCCTTTCAAGAATATTACACCATCAAGTTCGGGATCTGACCCAAGGATTTGGATGAGGATCTCCTTAAAGGAATAGTTGGGGGCGGCAAGAAATATGAGCATGCAGTACAAGTTGTTGGTGAGCTTCATTTGTAGTTAACAGTACATGATGAGGATGTTCATGAGAAGATAGCAGTAGAGCCATCCTGTGAGTCTAGCGACACAAGCACATTCGCTAGTCAGATTGTGGACAAGCCATGTGATGAGTTAGAGTTGGTACACTCTTCATCACCTATAGCAGGAGTCCAGACAGTTATGACAAGAGAAATACATGAGGTGCAAGGAAATGAGCACAACAGTCAAGACATTGAGCAGTCACACATGGAGGTTAGGGATATTTTATACATGCATGAGATAGAGCTTCCAGATGATAGTCACTGAAACAAGATTGAACATGTTAAAGAAATAATTCTAGCGATGAAAGAGAGGACCAATATACTCGGAGACACCACATTACATCGATATGTTAAGCTTACAGTTCTTCAAGTTGTATGTACTGAGTCAACGGGCAAGATTTCTAGTATTGAATAGCAGTTGGATTCCTTGATGGCACATCAAAAGAAATAAACTATTGCATTTCAAAGTAGTCCTATTCAGGAGTACATAGACAAGGCTTGCAGTAGCTTGAGTCCACATTTGCATAATGGTGGATGGTTTTTACAGGTTGGCCAAGATCGAGAAATTGGACAGCAGTATATGAGCATTCTAGTTGAAATAAAAAGGGCGGAATGTTAGCTTGGTAGGATTATTCCTTGTGATGGTGCTTATGGACAAGGTCCTTTTTGGGGCTTGGATGAGAGAGAGATTAAGAGTTGGTGTCCTATTGAGTGGGCGATTCTTGGGAAGACATTCCTAGCCAGGGGTATAGTCCCACAAGAGCCTTGGGATATTTGGGATGAAATATGCACAAGTTTGCATTGGGATCCAAGTGGGAGACCATGTGAAGGATGGATACAATGTTTATTGATGGGGTTACTTGGGAGTCTATAGGATGCTCCTTGTGTCAATACTACACAGGGTAGCGGTGGATGCATTTTGACATCTGCAATTCCCAGATTGATTTGGGACCTTGGGATTACAGTGACTGGAAGTTTGGTGATTGCTAGAGGATGCTTTTAGGAGGTCTCTTGTGATGGTGCCGTGCAGTGCAGTGCTTTGAGAAAAGGGTTCTATATATCTCATAGGACAATTTGGGACCCTGGGATCATCCCCAAATTCAGTTGGTTCAGTTTGATTGATTGTGGAGTTGCATTGGCATTGCTTAAGGACAAGCAATCTTTGGCGAGGGAGGATTGTAATGTTCTGTTTTTTATAAATAGGGAATTGACTAAGGACATTTAATACCAGGAGAATATTAGGACAATTATTTAGTCATCAGTATATTAAAGAGTGCCATCAGATTTATTATCATAAAGCATGCAGAGCATGTAGGCCTTATTTCTTTAGTCTTAAAAGTCAACGAGAAATTAGAATTGCATGCATGCAAAAGTAAAGCTCAAACCTGAAAAGTGACACACAAACCCTAGAAGTACATGGTAATCTATTTAAGAACGTTTATTGGACCAAAGAACATATCTATTATTGTTATTGTTGATTTGGAGCTTTTGAGTAGCAGCACAGTGTGCAGCCACGATAGTTGGGGTTGAAGACGACGTCTTCATCTAACGAGGGTTCGACACTGATATATCTGCCCTAGTCTCCTTCAGGGTAGGCCATTCAAGTCCACCATCAGTTCTTCATTTTATCTATCCATATACAGCTATCTGGCACCATCAGAAGATTGTTTGTAGGTCCATCCATGCAGCTAGGGGAATTTAGCTGGAAAACCCCAAAGCATTCGATGGGTCTCTGAATCCCAGTTTTTCCTTTGTATCCTAGCATCATCTTCATCAGCAAGGTCAGTCTACTATCTTGAGTGACTGTCAGCTTCTGAGTTGCTCATCTAGAGCATCTATCGGCAGATCTGAGCCGTTGGGGGTGTGGGTAGCAGGACAAGAGATCAATTCGCTAGCTAGGTCAGAGGGGTACAAAATCATGCATGCTCCAACCATTCTCTCTATCTAGGGTAGACTCACATCTTAGCAAAGTTTCAGCTCCATCTGACACTCCTTCCATGAAAAATGTCACATTCAGTGTAGAGGAGGGTTTCCTTGTTGATGGGTGGTAACACCGCAGGAAAGGAGCACCATTATCCCACTTATACAAAACTTTATGCATGCATCTATCTCTGGAGTATTATCGGTTGGGTTATCAGTGGTAAGTGTTAAATTCCTTTCTGCAAAACCCTATCCCTAATTCATCTATATTTTAGGGTATTTTTGCATACACGGTTATTTCGTATTTTTGCACAAGATTGAGTATACGAGTCAAAATTATACACAGTATCAGTAGAATATCATTATTTGTGATATTACATCCACCTATCTAAATCATGCACATATAGACGATGGGATAACAAGTCATCATAGATCCCATAAATAGGTAGTATTTATTGTAAGCATTGTATATATATGATGATAAGATTATGTATATTTATTCTCAAATATAGAGGGAATATAGTTATAATTTTTGTAACTACCTTGGTTAATCCATCATCCAACACAATTGTAAGTCAACTCATACACTCAATAAATTTAGTCTAATACTTGACTTAGTTGACCAATTGACTAAGGGTCTTAAAACACATGCATTGATTTCAAGTTGTACAACAACCTGGTTGTCCCTAGTTGGGTAGACCTTTACACATTCCCAAAGAGAGGGGTGGTGGAAGTAGATTTTAAACTTTTGAAGAAAGTATCAATGTTATGAGCATGATCCTTAAGCTTATCTTGTTGTAATTCATTTAATACCAGTTCCTCCAAGACATGAGCATCCCATAAGTGATCATCCATACCAACTTTATATCTGTTTTTGTCCCCCAACATTTGAAGAACCAATGCTAATGTATACATTTTGAATTGGTGACTTGAGATGTAGTTGGAATTGAATATGTGAATAATCCTCTTTGATTTATGCTCATTCAGCAACATTACCTCAAGTTGACATTGTAATGGGGGTGAAAAATTAGATGATTTTATATGCCATTCATTGTTTCAATACTAATGGGAAATTTATTAACATTAATCAATGATATTTTTAAATCACAATATTTTTAGTATGTTCACATATTAGACTTATAAGAAAAAAATTTGAATACACATGCAACCAACCACTTTAGAAAACATGTCAAATTAATCAAGAAATTGACATAATTCCATTGAAAATCCCAAAAAACGTCAATGTGGTTTAATTACACCCCAAGGGGACGTCTAAAGGTAGTCACTATGCAATCTTCCTTTGGCAAGCATTATGTGGTGTAAAAAATTTATAGCTAACTAATAACTCACCACTAGGATACATTCTATATATTGCATGCACAAGTTCAACCAATATTGACACCTTCCTTTTCATAAAGAAATTGCATTTGAGTGTTCACTGAAACAAACAATTTACACTAAACAATGGGCACATATAGTTGTTTATGGAGGCTATAATGTTTCCATGAGTGTGTGGATGACCATTGATACATAACACACTCTTCTTGACAAAGTTTTTGGAATCATAATCATTGATGCACATATTGTACATGGAAATGATGCATTTGTATTTTATAAAATTCAAATAATCAAATTGACTATAAAGAAGATAAAAACATGTGAAAGGATAAACAAGCCAAGATTAGAAACATGTATTTTAGACTTGGACATCATGTAATTACAACTACAAATTGAGAATTCAACATTCTTTAATAGTGTGTTCATGTGTTTTTCCCACATATCATAATTGTGGCCATTTAGAATGATAGGTTATTTTTCAAAAAATATAATCACTCTATAAGTCAAAACCAAAAGTCAAACTAGTAGAGATATTTGAATGACTAGGACCATGTGCAAGTGATAGCCTCTAAAGGACTTTGTAGACAACATACTCAATCTCAAACCAACAACTCTAATACCATTTTGGAGAATAAGGAAATTGTGGAAGTGAAAGAATTATAAATTCCAAGAAGAGGTGGTATTTGCAACACTGAAGCACAATTGAGCATAGCTCAACATACAATGGATAACCAAAAATATTCCATAAGATGAGTCATATGGTCATCTTTATATAACCCAAATTATAGCTAGCTTTCTTGGAATGAGGAAGATGTAGTCAAATTTGATCACATTAGGAAAGATGATATAAATCATACTTTTATTGCCTCGACCTACACATTAGTTGACTAAGTCAGAACCAAATTTGATCAACTCAATTGACCAGTTGACTACTGCAATACCCCTAGTTTTTCCTTGGATGTATTTGAAAAAAATTATGTAAATGATGTCAATATGCTACTATGGATTCCTCGTGTGGAGCTCAAGGCCAAGGCTTGACTAGTGAATGGCTAGAAATTTATGACATAAATATTTTATTTGGACTTTGTGTTTGTCTTATCATGCTAATTCGAATGTATGTAAATATTTTGTGTGTAAATAATAAAATGGTCCAAGAATGGCTGTGTAAAGAGCCATAAAGGAGCCATAATTCCACCAGAGGGGAAGAGGAATGGGGCCCATGGGCGACCAAATCCTTGTTTCCAAGTGTCAACTTTAGAACCCATCCAAAATTCTGCTATGTTCCTTGAATAAGCCAATTATATCCTTTTTTTACTATTTTCCAATCATTGAATGCATGTGGGGTTGCTGGGAAAAGTCACTTCATGCAGTTATTGAAGCATGGGACTGACTGCACTTTTGTGACAGTTCTATTAGTTTCTAGAAATCATTCTGCAACTGCAAGGATTCATTTCTTCTACTATCAGAAGTTATGTCAAATGTCTTATCACCATTTTCTCATACCTCTTGGAGTCAACCCTCATTCTCACACACTCTCACACAGATCTTCAATATACAGATATTTGTATTGTTGTTCATGACTTGGATAACCTACGAAATTCAAATGTAGGGACAGAGCTGGAAATTTGGAAGGGAAAATCGATGGTTGCAAGTGAGAAGAGAGAATGGAAGGAAATATCAATGGTTGCAGGTGAGAAGAGAGAATGGAAGGGAAAATCGATAGCAAACTAGGAAACCTTTCCCATTGATTTATGCTACTCATATATGCTTGAGAAGCCACAAATTGATGTTGGTTGTGGAGCCTGATCTTCCCAATTCAGAGATGTTATTATTCAGCAGTGTTTGTACCCCAGTTTCACTGTACACTCGTCCAAGTAGGGGGGTGCGGGGGGGCATCGTCTCCCCGCAGGGGTCTGGGGCCGAAGCCCTCAAAAGAATTTTTTTGGATATTTTTTGGCCAATATTTTATGGGCCCATGGTATTGGGTGACCCATGGTGTTTTTCCAATGTAATTCCACTATAAAAGGAAAGCATTGTAATACGACTGTGCAATTGTATTCATTAGAGAGAATTTGAGGTCAAAAATGGACCTCCTAAGAGATGTACTACAAAAATATAAGATATATTAAAATATTATGAGTTAGGGGTTTTATGGGTTAGGTATATATGACAACTCATCTCCTACACTACTT
>LPNX010626917.1:55738-82214 GCA_001517045.1 Pseudotsuga menziesii
GCATTGTAAAACGATCTCTATTATTATGTGAGAGAGACTATGAAAGAGTGAAGAATAAGTGTAGCCGAGTTACTGCAGGTTGTATCCCTTAAGTTTTTTGGATGGTATGATAATCAAGGACTGGAAATTTATGTGTGGAAGTATCCCATCTTGGGTGAATCACGTTATATTGGTGTCTCTTTTGTAATGTGTTAATGTGTTTTATATTTGCATATTATTTATTGTTATTGTTATGTGGTCATGTTTTCTTTCTAACAATTGAGGTTGCAGGTGGTTCTCCAATAGCATTTAGCAGGTTGGTCTTCATCTATGCACACATTGGAAGCACTTGGAAATATGGATTGCCCAAGAGAGTTGTGGATCGGTGAAGGGGATACCTGAGCCAAGAAGGGTGTTATGTGGGTAGGTATTATGGAAGCCAAGGCTATGAGAGTTGAGTGAGATCCTTGTAGATCTCTGTATGAGCATTTAGCTAAGCATAGAGAGAATATCGGGTTGTGGGATGAGAGAGAGAATTCTGTAGGTGTTTCCTTCATCTTTGTGGCCTCATAGCCCGGCTTGGGGATGACCTCTCAGCACAAAAAGTATATGTTGGGCGGTGTGCCTACGGTTGGGTGGAAAATCACTTTTATACACAACTGATTGCTTAGACCTACATTGTTTAAAGATAAGTATTCTCTTTTGTATTTGAATATGAAATGTATTTAATTCATGCCTGTAATGTTTATGCTTGTATATGCATGTTAATAATGTGTGGATTGATTTTATTTTCATTATGTATGCTTATTTATGGTCTACACACATATTTTAATTGTTATGAATTCGTTATTTGGGTTGGGGCAAAATTAGATGCCCCGAATCAATGAAATGTCCCCTCCCATTGGTCAGATTGGGTGAGGGGGACGTTACAACTACCAAGTTGACCTCTCTAGTTGACTCTCAAGTCAACATTCAATTTCCCACTAAATTTCTCTATCATATCTAGAGGTGAGATGAGCCTCTTGTTCCAACATATCATATTGTTTTAGCACCATCCTATAGTTTTATATTCATCATGTCTAGATCCTTTATGATACATTCCAGGTCTCTATAGCTTTATGCAAAGGCATCTGCATATTCATTGAAAATCAATTTGGCTTCATATACAAATTCATTATGCTTGTAATCTCTAATGTGTACTTTGCATCTATTTCTTAGGTTAAGCTCTTGTGATTTGAATTTGTTTTCTTCTAAGTGTCAAGGTCGGAGTACAAATCCCTTTGGCCATATGAGTTTAGAAAATATATCCTAGAATTTCATATTTTTCTTACATGTAATTCTTCTAAAAAATATGGCCATAAAGTCCTAGTAGAACTGGGAGCAAGTAATGTATCACACTCTAGTACTAAAGATGAGATGTGATGTTGGTTATTGTGATCCATCAAAGTGAAGTAGTGTGCATTGCATGGACATTGTTCTTTTAGTATTTATTTAGGAAGGAAGGGAATTACGCATTTAATTGAATACAATTTAGGTTTTAAGGATTCTATCTAAACCAAAGAACTTGCCACATGGTTTAGAGGGAAGAACATAACATAATTAATTGGAAATTATTATTATGTTAATCTACAAGACTCTGGTGTGAATTGTTAACTTTTTAATTATTGAATTTTAACTTTTTATCACTCAAACAATCATTTATACATGTCTTATTTTATCTCATATTATGATTACAATAAACAATGTGAAAATAATCATCTATATATATGTCTTATTTAATCTAATGTGATGATTGCAACAAACAAAGTTAATATTTTTTTTCAGCACGAAAAACAACTTTTTATTAATAAAAAAGCCGTGTCAATATCTACAAAGATTCCAAAGCCTTCTTCACTTTTATCTTCAGCTGTGAAAAAATATATAATTCAACCCATCACTACAAAAATCAAGAACTGGAAGATCCAGTACTCACCCCAAAGGGGTAGTTCACATGAAAAAACAGTTTATAAAGACATACAGGAACACCAAATAGATAGAAACTACATCAAAAAACCGATCATCGATCGCCAAGAAGGATGAACAAAGAGTAAAAAACCTCACAGTCAGATAGTAGATCCAATCCTTTACTAGACCATAATTTAGAATTGAAAAGGCTCAATCTTCCAGCCCTGCATAACTTCCCCTTGTTGAAAACATGGAAAGATAAAAATCCATCCATAGGACCCAGATCTATTTTAGATAGAGTATATGCTTCCTTATTATATACTCTAGAAATGTGATGGAAGGATATAGGAGAGAAATCATTCTTCAGACGCTTGATACTTTCCATCTAATCAGACAACACTGGAGACAATATCTGAGCTTGCCCCATATCCTAATGAATGATAACTTGTGAATCTTCCAATACCTGCAGAGCTGATAAACCCCACCACTTGGCCATAAAAAGTAAATCCCATAAAGCCACCAATTATGCCAGGGTATTAGATCCATTACCTACCTTTAACCAACCTTTCAAAATAGTATCCCTACCCAACAAAATAAACAGCCCCGCACCACACAGGCCTTTTGAAGCGGCTCCATCAAAGAAACCAACTGGAAACTCATGCAAAAGAGAAGGAAACATTTTGATCTTTGAACGCCCAATGGAGTTGAAACTGTTCCGTTCAGCTAGGGAGGTAATAATCTTGGAGAAGATGATCTCAATATTTTGCCCCATATTCTAAAAAATTGCCCTGTTTCTGGCCTTCCACACTTCCCAAAACTCAATCAATTGAAGCTGGTTGACAAGATATCTCATCTTAAACCAGGAATGTAATTTTTTTTCTAGCGAAAAACCATCCCACCCACACTTTAGAAAATAATGATTCATTAAAATAAGACAAACATCTTTGAAAAATTTACAATTACCAAAAAGAAGAGAAATAGTTTCTTCTTCTTCTTTGCATAAAAAACAAATTCCAGGTCCACAAATACCTCTCTTTTGAAGATTGTCCCAAGAGAGTATTTTATTATTCAAACAAAGCATACAAAATAGTTTAATTTTAAGATAAATATGACTTCTCCATAGCCAAGATGTCCACCACCCAACACTGTCAAGATACTTGTCACCAATAATAGAGTGGTAGGCCAAACAAGCCGTCACCGAACCTTCCTTTGAATTAAAGGACCATACCATCTTATCAAGAGAAGAGCTCAATGATATATTTCCTTGATTAAGGTTTAAAACATAATCATCCCACTCCTTCATGATATCACTAGCCAGCCCCATATCAGATGATAGAGCTCATCTTCCCTTGTCACGATCCACCTTGACCTGTTTTAAAAGAAACAACATTCTAAGGTGGAGAAACCTAATGAGCTCCCTTGACAGAACATAATTACCTTACACTCCACAGATAGGGTCGATTCCCATGAAAAACTGGACTCCTCTCCCAACCTTCTATATTAATTCCTTTAAAATGAGAGGAATACAACTTAAGAAACTGTTCCAAACTGTCGAGTGAGTAGTCTTATTCCCAATGGAGGCCTGAAACCAATGAACCAGATCCAATCCCCTTAAATATTTTTCTTTTACCAGATCACCCCATAAGACAACACTGAACAGACAACGCCACACTAACTTTGCACATAAGGCAAGATTGAAGTTTTCCAAGTGCTTTATCCCCCAGCCTCCCAAAGAGTGAGGCAGCGACAAAATTTTCCACGAAGCCAAGTGGAACTTTGAAGAATCCAAGCTTCTAGACCAAAAAAATTGAAACATCATAGCTCTCAGCCGAGAAAGAATAGAACCATTTATTTTGAACAAGGAGAACCAATATACACGAATACCTTGTAAAACCGATGAGATCAAAAGGAGTCTACCTCCCAACAAGAGATTCCAATAAGACCAATTGTTAATTTTGCACTAGAATCTTCTTATGAGCCATTCCCAGTCCTTTTTGTTGTAAACATTAGGTTTCAGAAAAAATCCCAAATAGGTAAGACCGTCCTCTATCTTGTAAGCACGAAAATGAGAAAGGCTAACCATAAAATCTCTCATCCTTTGATCCTTGATATGATAAAAAAAATAGAATATTTTTGCTCACTTCTAAACCGGAAGCATTACAAAAAAGTTTTAGAATACTCTACATAAAAATCCAAACTTCCATGGACACTCTACCAGCAATGAAAACATCGTCGACGAACAACAAATGGGAGATAAAAACCTCTCTAGCAATCTTGATGCCTGTAAAATTCTTTTGATCCCTGGCCTATCATATTTGGAGTCTTAATACCTCAATCGAAAGAATAAAAAAATAGGTGGAAAGTGGACACCCCTACCTTAATCCTCTGCTCCCTTTGAATAAATTCGTCGGAGTACCAGTAGTTAGCAAAACAAATTTAACAGATGTAATGCAGACCATGATCCATTCTACAATATCAAAGGACAAACCAATCTAAATAAGGATTGATAGCATACTAATTAGAGGAAATTTCAACTCAAAATGGGCCTCCTAAGGAAAATAATAAAATAATATTTATTAATTTTGGAGGAAGAAAAGAAAAAAACTGCGCTTTTTGTTCATATTTTTGACATATCTCCCTATGTCTTTACTCAAATTTCGACTAGGAGAGCTCATTGGATGCATAATTAAATTCCACTTCCATCGAGTACCCACCCGACATACTTTTTATGGACTTCGCTACACCAAAAACAAGAAATACCTGAAAAATGTGACGATGATGTCATCATCACATTTTTTCAGGTATTTCTTATTTTTGGGGTAGCGGGGTCCATCAAAAGTATGTCGAGTGGATACTCGTTAGATGCAAAATTTAATTCTGCATCCAACAAGATCTCCCGATCGAAATTTGAGTAAATACATAGGGAGATATGTCAAAAATAAGAACAAAAAAATATTTTTTTATGATACCTATCCCCAAATTTATATTAAAAATTTGTTTAAGACCTATACGGTATTTCAAAATTAAAGCAATTTCATTGTCTAACACATGATGATATGGAATTTGAATTATGGTTGAAAGGCCCATTTTGAGTTGAAATTTCCTCTAATAGTGACCAATCCAATCTGTGATAAGCTTCATGAAGATCCAATTTAAGAAAATAAGCTCTCTTTCTTAGACTTTTTTACAGAATGGAGACATTCTTGGACAATACCCACATCATATATAATATGCCTACCTGGTAAAAAGGAAAATTGTTCATCAAATATAAACTTACTCAAATATGGTTTCAATCTCTCTGCGATAATTTTAGACATCAGCTTATAGAGCAAGTTGCAGAGCGAGATAGGACGATAATCCCCAAAATTTATAGGAAGATCCTTTTTTGGAATAATAGTAAAAAGGTTGAATTCAGGGACTCATTAAGATTTCATTGACTATGACATTCATCAATAGCATCAATAATCTCTTGACCCACTAAATAAAAAAAATGCCTGAAAAATTCAATTGTACAGCCATCCGACCCAGGACTTTTGTCTTTGGAAAACAAATTCAATGTGGAATTAACCTCCTCCACCATGACAGGCCTACCAATGACCTGACAATTAGTAGCTTCGAACATACAAGAGTAGTTTTTAACAATAGAAAGCTGGCTTTCTAGATTAAGGATCGATTCTTGGGAATAAATCCTTTTGAAATAATCAACTGCCTCCTTACAAATGGAATTATGTTCATGACAAGGCTCACCCTTCTCCTTACAAATATACCACATGACTTTAGTCAATCATCTTTTATTGGCATACCTGTGCAAAAATTTATAATTATTATCGCCTGCTAGAAGCCAAATAACCCTACTCTTTTGACGTAGGGTTTCCTCCTTTTGTTTTAGAATCTTCCCCTCTTGAACTCCAAGGCACTCAACTTTTCTCTTCTATTAGACAAAAACAATTCATCATCCATAAAAAAAGGCAGAGATTGAATATTAGCCTCGATCTCTTCAAGTTCCATTTTGAGCTCAGCTTTCTTTGACTTTTCCAAATCCTGAACTTCCACATGCAACCTGTTTAACTTGGATACCAGACCAAACATGGCCGACAAATGAGGGACCAAAGATAACTTTTTCCAACGTTCTTTGACAAAGGCATCAAAAGACAGGTCCTCTAGCCAGACATGATTAAACTTAAAAGGAAATTTTACCCACTCTTTCTCAAAATCAACTTGAAGAATGACAACCTTGTGGTCCGAAACACAGATAGAAAAATGCCACAATCTATACTTGCCAAAAGCCTCACAGAGGTATTTAGAAAGAAAAAAATAATCAAGCCTTTTAGCCAATCCCGCATCCCCGTAGCGTCCATTAGAACAAGAGGGTTTCAACAAATGAGGGACAACATCAACCAAATTATGGCAGTCAAAATTTGTTTTAAAGAAATCAACAAGGGGATCCGCAACCCTTCCAGCACCCTAAACCTCATCCAAAGACATAGTAAAATTGAAGTCACCTGCCACAATCAAGGAATTATTAGCCAAAAGATCCAAATAAAAAAATTTCCCCTAGAAGGCCTTTTGATTGTTATAGGGAGCATAAATATTTAAGACTCTAATCAGCTTTGGATACCCCCTCAAATAACCTTCTATCAGAATACCCGCCACAGTGATAAAGGATTTAAAATCTACCACCAGAGGATTCCAAGACACCAAAGTGCCGCCTGATAACCCATAGGAATCCCAGACGACAAATTTCCAATTAGGTTTGAGTTTTAGAAAGAACTCATAGGCCAAACCTGCATCCGTCATACTTTCTTGTACAAGGATCACCCCTGGTCAAACTTTGTCGAAAAAATCATTTAAGACAGCTCTTTTATGGCCGCTTCCTAGCCCTCTGATGTTAAAAGAGACAAAGTTCATTCCAAACCCTCCTCAAGGGCCACTAAATCCCTAAGATACCAGACAAGAATATTTGAACACCAATAGAATCTCTAGGCAAGCCCTTCTCGAAAATAGAACCAACCCTAGGGTTTTCGAAATGAGCTTCCTCCCTAGAAAGCGAGACCCCTTTTTGCCTTCTTGGCCATACCCTTTTTCTTGTGTTTTATAACAGACACATTGACAGACCTAATGGAAGAAATCGGCACAAAGTCAGGATCGTTCAAAACATTTGAAAAAACCACCAGTGGTTGTGGAACATCCAAAGGTAAAGAGCCCCTAGGGCCAGACCGAACTAGAGAAATAGACCCACTAACCGGAGAAGATCAAATATGGGTATCAAGATTTTCCCCAGCCACACTGGCTAAGGGAGGAAAATCATCCGGACTAAACAAAGGGTCATCTACCAATGACTCAACCCCAACAACCATAGGCTCAACAAACCAATCCCCAAACTCATGACTCAAAACCACCCCAACAGAAGCCTGTGGCTTATTACCCAACAAAAACAGGGTCACCGCCTCATTTAACCCCAACTTCACAAAGTCAGATATCGAGAGCAAGCCCAACAATTCATCCACTGACATAAACTTTAAAAGGGTAGGGACACTGTTTGCAAACTTACCAACGAAGGAGGCCACCGAATCGGAATCCAAAGGAAAAGGGAAGGAGATACCATCCACCAGATTCACAGCAACAATCTAAGAGCCCAAATCCTCGCAAGCCTAAGTTCCACAGAACCACTCTGGTCTTTAGAATGACATGTCGCCCAGCATTTATGACACCGAAAGGGTACCCACCAATAATTGATTTTCTGCAAGGAATATCCAGCTTCCCAAATCACTTCAATCTCCTTGGGAAACACATTTTCCATATCGATTTCAACCAAAACCTGAGGATATTTACACTCAAACCCTACCAGGTGCTCCTCTTCAATATGGATAAACTTCCCGATCGAGTTTTCCACCGCATGAAACCCTTTTAAGTTCCAACAAAAGAAGGGGAAACCAGGTAATATAACCCACAAGTGTCTCTTGGCAAGCCTGGATTTCTGTGGGTTGAAATTCACAGTCCACTCGATCAATACCAACAAACCACGACCAATGAACCAATATCTCTCTTCCACCGCCCTTCTGTCTTCCTCAGACAAGAAATGAAAAGCATACCACCCATTCACCAGGGACAAGACCCTAGGGATATTTTTAACAAAAGGTTTCCATTTATCTCGAATCCACTCCAGAATCTCTTCCCTAGAGAGCTTGACAAACTCAAATTTGTCGACTAAAGAGCTTTTAGCCATAGATGGCACCAGGTCCATAGTCATGTCTCTTCCCTTAACATAAATCGGTTTTCCTCTCTGCACCTTCTCGAAAGATAATTGCTTGACCTTCTTACTACTCTTTGCTGCAGCAAAAAGCTTCTCCTCCTGAGATCGCATACTCTTTTGAAGACCATCCGACCGAGGGGGACATATTTCCTCATCAACAACGCAACCCGATGTGCTAAGGACATCATCACGTGAGTGGAATAAAACACCATCACCCAACTTGTCCTCTTTTTGTCGCTCTGTTGATGCGGTCACGACAAAAGGAGAAGCAGCCAGTCTGTCGGCAGACTTTCACTGGTAGCTATCAACAGACCCTAACGACGACTCCATAGACAGACAAACCTCAGAAAAAACCGCCTACAAACCTGCTGAAAGCTTAAGTTTTGGATTTTCAAACTAAGGATAACACTTCCCACTTTATTAGCTTGGCTGGTACTAGGCTGAGGGAAACTCAGCTTGACTCCAGGACCAAAACTCTTGCTAACAGACACCAAACCTCCACCACCCTGAAAAACCTACCTCCATGACCACTCCTATTGTGTCATAATATTAACCCTGCTACTACTCATTTTAATCCTCATAGCAATCATATCAAATCGTGCACATGATTACCTAGGTTTTCAATTCATTTATTTAATCACCTATGATGGTTGCAATAAACCAACTTAATATTTTATTTATTTAATCTCGTATGATGATTGCAATAAACAAACTTAATATTTTATTTTAGTGGCTTGAATGTTGGTTTTTTTCCAAATAAAACAAATAAAACTGATTTTTCTTTTAGTTGAGTTGACCTATTTACCATAAGAAGGAAAATCCAAGAAACACAAAGATGTGGGAACACTTCTATGGTGGTTCTGGATCACTAATATCATGAAACTTATTTTCATGCTACGAAGAATACTTTATCACGGCGGATTCAACTAAGGAGCAGTGTTCAACTTGATTATTCTCAATTATGAAAAGGAAATTGGCATTAACAATGGCTTCAATTTTCAGGTAAGGAATTCCTCCTCTATGCATTAAGAAAAAAGGAATTTAGGATCATTGGGGTTAAGAGCTCCTTTGAGTAGGGAAAAGTATTGAATTGAGAGTGAAGTCGGAGCCCAATTAAGTCAATGAAAGTCATGTATGCATTCATTTGTACCCTCAATAAGACAAGGTTATACACTTAAATTTATACCATGCAGACATGTAACTTCTTTAGCAGTAATCAATCCATTCATTTATTCAATAAATTGACTATGGAACCCTTTCCCACACACCTTGCAAGTCCTTGAGTGACATTATGAATATTGGTTATTTATAGGCACAATGAGAGGGACTGACTTATTTAAACCTTTCCCCATCCTTTTCTATCCTACTAGTTATAAGCCCATCTACCACTATCCAACAATCTCTTGGATCTAAAAACTCTAGTCCGTAGTTAGGAAAAATACCATTATCCAATAGTCTCTCGGATCAATTAATTAACCCATACAATTCTTAAACCATTCTTAAACCTTCTTTTGTTCCTCACACCCCTCCATTGTGTGATATCATAAACAAATGAAATAGCAAAGCAACCATGAAACTTTCCATCAAGCATGTTCAAAACACAAAAAATTATGTGGGCAAGATAAGATAGATCTAGATATTCATGCAACAAAATAACGAGATTTGACCATAGAGAGAACACCAAAACACATAATACATTATTTCCGTAAACCTGTAACGGGCTTTAACTTTCCTATAATTAATGATCCTTGGCTATAAGTATTGAGAGAACTAAAAAATCACATTTATACCTTTTGTTTTTTTGGAGTTAATAATTTTTTAAAATTATATGCTTTCTTAAAAAAAAAATCCTCATCAATTCAATCAAATAAAAATCTAAATTTATTTTTTTCATTTATTTTATTAAATATTTAAAAGATTAAAAAATCTAAATTTATTTGTTTCATTTATTTTATAAAATATTAAAAAAAATAAAAAATCGCTTTTATATTTTGTTTTAATATGTTTTGGAATTCAATAAATTAAACTTTAAATTCATTTAGTTTCTTTAAGGAAAAAAATCAACATCAACTTAATAATAAATCTGACGTATTTTGTTGCTTTGTGGATTTAGAAAAGCTTTTGATACAGTGCCTAGAAATAGTCTATGGAATAGGCTAGAGGAGCTTAAGGTTCCTTTAGAGTCGAGAGCTTCCGCGATAAGGTTATACGAAAAGGTCATTGCCAAGTTTAAGAATAATGAGGGGTGGACAAGAGATATACATTATAATATTGGAGTTAAACAATGTTGTCCTCTCTCCCCTACCCTTTTTGGCATTTACATTGATAAGTTAGAAAAGTGTTTAGAAGAAGCAGGTTGCGCCGGTATAATCTTAGCTGGAATAGTTATCATCCTCCTACTTTATGATGATGATGATATTGTTCTTATGGCAAGGTGTCCGTCTAATCTCGATAAGCAATTAAGAATTCTTAAATATTTTTCCTCTAACATGGGTATGAGTGTTAACACCGACAAGACAAAAATCATGATTATAAAATCTAAGAAAGGCACTTATGCAAATTTTATTTATGATAATAGAAATCTAGAGGAAGTGACTTCTTACAATTATCTTGGAATTGATATTCATCACAAGCTCAATTGGAACTATATCATTGAGAAAATGATTAATGGAGGGTGGAAAGCTTATTTTGGTCTTGAAAATAACTGTAAATCGGCCAATCTGGCCATGTGGGATAAAAATAAGTTCCTCTTTGAAACTCTTGTAATCCCTGCTATCTTGTATGGTTGTGAAGTATGGGGGTGCAACATTTTTGGAGAATCTTGGAAGAAGATTGAGCAAATCTAGAAGCGGTTTATAAATTTTAACCTCAAAATTAAAAGCAATACGCCTTATCCGATTCTCCTCATAGAAGTGGATCTTTCCCCCATTGAGAGCATGCCTATGACTAGGTACATGATGTACAAGCATAAGATAAATTACACGAGAAACGAGAGATTTCCTAAAATTGCTTTAAAGTCAAGTCAAAACCAATTACGCCTCAAGCAGTGTTGGTGTAAAGATACCATGGCTTGGTTAAACCATTGGGGCATTGATGAAAATGACATTCTGCATAACATTGATAATGTCAAAAATAATATTACTCCTAATTTTAAAGAGAAATTCTGGTGTGAGGAGAATTTAGCTGTTAAGAGAAAATTAAGATACTATAAAATTTCATTAATCCTAACTTGAAAGATCAGAAGTATCTCTAGGTTGTAACTAGCTCACGGAAGAAAATTAATATAGCCAAGATTAGAATGAACTCTCATGAACTCCATAGCGAAACAAGGCGCTGGTCTATTCCTAGAAATGCATGGGTGGAAAGGGTTTGTCATCTATCTGAGTCTATGAGCCTTGAAGATGAAAATCACTTTCTCTTAGAGTGCCTTGCTTACACCCACATTGAATCTGAGTTTCATAGTATTTGGTAAAATACGAACCTTTATAACCTCCTAACTTGCCAAAACTATAGTGAGCTTTGAAAGCTTTTTGGCAAGCTTTTTGAGCACATGATGAACAAGATTTTAAAGTAAACCAAGTATTATCCTTCAGATCCAATAGACCAAAATTGGTCTCAATGAAGGTTAATAATCGTCATCAATAAAATAAGAACCTAAATTTATTTATTTTATTTGAAAACAAAAATCAATATCAAATTCAATAGAATAAAGGGATTAAGTTTCTTTACTTTATTAATAACAAAAATCAACACCATCTCAATTAAATCAAAATTTAAGTTTATTTTCTTTATTAGAGAACAAAATTTGGACAACGAATTCAATAAATCAAAGTTAATAAAATAAAATGTTAAATTTTTTATTTATTAATTTTATCTTATTAAGTAATATATACATATAAATGCTCAGATGCGAGTGTCAACAACAAGGACAGTTGTTCGGCTGACTTCAGCGACACATGTCCTTCTCTTCAACCACCGACACATGCTACCAGCAACGACCCTTCGTGCCCAGAAACGTATAACTATGCCGACGACTCTTCTCCGGCGAACCCCGACGACACTTGGCATGACCTTCGGCTTCCTGGTTTGGCTCGTGTTAAGACGCGCTCTCACCACCCGGCTCACATCTGACGTCAACCTGTGCAGGATCCTCTGAGTGCTGAAGATAATTTCCAAGTCATGTCAGAGCATGCAAGCAGAGCTGGAAGTGGTACAACATCCGAGGCTCATTCAAGGCCCGTCTGCACGGTTTAATGGTGATTGATAGGCATTTTACTCAGTCACTCCGCGTTCACTATGAAATGGATGATAGTTGCATTAGTCGTGAGTTCAGGGTGGTATACCACAGATTCACTACTGTTGCTGCTGATACTACTAGTCTAGATTATTCCAGAGCCCGCGAAGGTGTTTTCATCCTGCTACATATCGATCTTAGGCTCAATTTGGTGACCATGTCTCGCCAGCAAGGTACCCCTAGAAGAGCCAACTTGGGGACAGCCAAATCACAGAGAGGCAGCAGTGTTTCCATCCCTGCGGATTATGAATCGCACATTTCAGCGCGAGTTCGTGTTCTGGTAGAAGCATGGGAGAACAAGGTTCTGAACCGAAAGCTTTCGACAGGTGAGGAAGGAGGAAATATAAATCATTACTGGATGTTAAAAAACATGCTCTGTAATTTAGCTGAAGATATGCTCAGTAACTGGGCTGAGGCCAGGATGGTGGTTCACACTATGAAAATGAAAATTACTGAGATCGATGCATAGCTAACAGACCTGGATAAAACCTTTTCTTAGAAAGGTGCAACTAGTATTTCAAGCTTAGATTCCCATAAATCGGGGGGAGGAGCACAGGGTGGTGGTGCTAGTGGAAGCGAAACGGGTGGGCATGCCATAACCAGTCTTGGGGGAAGCGGCAGTGCCACTGGTGGCTTTTCCAAAACTCCTAAGGCTAAACCGTTCCAAGTTCCTTCTTCAGTGGAACCCCTCTCCAAACGACAGAAGGACTCACCATCTTCGTAGACAGAGAATCTTTCTCCGTGGACTCTTACACTAGCGGCGGCCACAAACTCGCCCACCACGTCTCACGAGGAATGATGGGCATGCCCCATCATCGAAGAATTACCCTCAGCTTAATGTTTGCTCTGAACAAGCTTCCTTTTGGCTTCACCTCGTGTAGGATTTTAGATAATGTCTATGGTTTTTCTTTAAAAAAGTTTTACTATATGTCTTTTGTTAGTTTTAGCGGGGCTCTGTTGGTTTCATGCAACCCAGTATCTTTGTTTATCTGTCATGAACAGTATCTACAGTTTTAAACAGTATTAGTATGCATCTGAATAGAGAAGAGTCATATTTTTTGAGAGGATCTGAAGGAAGCCTAGTCTACTTCAACCTCTGTCAATCATGAGTTCCTTTTGATGTAATTTTTGCCCCTGTAATATAATTTTCTGTGCAGTTTATATATATATATATATATATATATATATATATATATATNTTCAGTTCAAATTTGCTTTATGACATTTGATGAACCACCAATTGAATAAATAATTGATTTGTTTTTTTTTTTATATTTAATAACTCTATGCTATTAAATAAGACATACATATGCCAATTCCACCGTATTAATGATTGGTATAGCCCAACTGTTAAATGACTTTTACAGAATAAGTATGTCTCAATCATAATTTCAAACAAATAAAAATAAAATGAAATATATATATATAATCTTTTAATTTGAATTTTAAATTGTAAAATATTTAAAAAAAATTATAAAAATTAAAATGATTATTTATCATTTAACTTAATTATTTTTAATTTAGACATATACGTCTCGTCCCTTTACTGTTATCAATTAAAAAAAAATGAGGGGTAGGTTGAGAAATGATTTGGGGTGTTGGAACTGATTCTTAGATCGAATTCTTAATGTACTTTTCAACGTTAATGGTGGCAATATTGGAGCGATTCTAATGTTCTTTTCAGCATTAATGATGGCGATCCCAACGTACTACTCATGGCGAATCTGAACTTACTCCTAGAGGATCGAGCTAGTATGTTTTAATTGTTGATTGTATGTATTATTTGCGTCTGTGATTTGCATGATCGTCAGTAGGACGATAGTTTGACGGGTGGCTCTGCTCTTCAATGGAGGCAGGTAGACTTGGTTTTTGCGTCGAACAGGTGTTCATAACAGTAATGTATCCTGTCAGATTTGGATGTTGTTAATGTTTGGAGCTTTGTTCGGTGTTTTATCTGTTAGTTGATGATTTTAGTAGTTTATTTGATTTAGAAGGTTTTTTATTTCTGGTTTTGCAGGGACTATTGGTCTTTGGTGCTCAGATAAATTGGCTGCTTGTCGCTCTCTTTATCGGTGGTTTTGATCTGTACCTTCAACATTATTGGAGTGCCACGTAGTAGCCATGTCTCTTCAGGACATAAAGGCTTTGGCACGTACCTCGCCCAAACTATTCGAGGCTATCAAGGATCCGAGAGGCTGTTTGGCATTTCCATCGAAGAGTTTGCCTGTGTGTAGTGAGGATTTATCCTCTGGCGATGAATTTGATGAACATTTCGCTTTGCCTCTTCCTCTGAGTGCTGGGGAGTATGGGTTAGATCGGGATGATAAGGTGCAGGGTTTGACTGTGGAGCATTTTGGGAAGGCGCATTCTGTGCAGTGTGTGGATTTAGGTTCTGTGGGTAAAGATTGCAGTCATTTATGTTCTGAGGCAGATTGTAATGCAGGTTTTGGCGTTGGATTCAAAGGTGGTTTGTCATGATTTACCTATTCTGGAGATTTCACTTGCGTCCAACGGGTTTAATCTTCATACTCAGAAGTTTGTGAATCTTGTGGTGGGTTTGGGGGTTCCGGTTAATGAGCCTCATTCTGGGAGACGAAGAGCTACAAAGGTGATTAAAAAAGTTATGGATCCGGTCCTCTTGGTGGTGTGCTAATATAAAACTAAATGATATTATATTGACTAATGAGCTTACCCTTGTTGGGCATTTCAGTGGAAGAAAATGCAGTGCGACGGGATTAAAAAAGTGGGTTACTGAATCCTAGATGGATACTATTCAGCACTGTCCGGAGGTGTTTATTCTTCCGTGTGGCTAGATTTCTTTTAAATTTCTTGAAGTTGTGGATTCTGCTTCAATCTTTTCTGGATCTTGGAGATGGGAGGGATCTGGTCTACTTTTGAAGCGTTGGACTCCTTTATTTGACTCGCACATCGAAAGGTATGATACACTTCCTATCTGGGTTAAAATGCCGAATCTCCTGTTTGAGTACTGGCCTCTTGACTTCTTTAAACTAGTTGGAAATTCCTTGGGAACGTTTCTTGAAGCCGATTTATCCTTTTTGCATTCCAGTGTCTGCTGTCTGGGGAAAATTTTAGTCCTTATTGATATTAGTAAAGGGTTGGTGGCTGTTTTGTTAATTTCAAAGGGTAATTCTAGTTTTAAACAGCCTTTGGACTATGTTGGGATTCCATTTAAATGTATCAGGTGCCATCAACATGGGCATTTAGCCGCTAATTGTAGTCTATCTTTCATAAACCGGGTGGGGTGGCTAAATCTGTCTGGCAGGTGAAGAATCCTGTGGGTTCAGTTGGAATTATTTCTGAGGAGGGTTTGGATATTTTAGGGCCTGAACCTTTGGAGGTTAGCGCCATTCCTAGTCATCCTGGTTTTGAGTCTGTTGACCATATTTCTGAGAATGCACAAAATTTGGGTTCTGATGATATTAACCACTTGTCACTTCCTACGGTTGACTTGCTACCAAAAAGTGTTTTGAGCTCGGATTTCAAAGAACCATTTTCTTTGGATGCTCTTAAACCTTTGAACTTGGATGGGAATTTTTTTAAGGAGAATTTTACTTTTCCTGGGTTTAATGATTTAAAATCTTTTGATCCTCTTTTGGAGGCTCAGTCAGAAGATTCCATATTTACTGTTCCCTTTTTAGGTGGATTAGGGTTTGTTTCTCCTGTTAAGGTTTTTAAAGACAAGGGTTACTTTCTCAGATCTTGTGCCAAAACTGGTGGGTCGGGGGTTATGAATAAGGTTCAACTTGGTTTTTTGATGGGTGCAAATGATAGGGCATCTCTTTGTCCACTTGAGAAATATACTTCTGTACAATTGAAACACCATTCTGGGGCACTTGGAGCAGTGAAATCCCTTTCTAGGGTTTCACAATGATTGTGACAACCCTAAACTATCAGGGTTTAGCTAGTTTAGCTAAAAAACTAGATGTTCGTAGGTTGGTAGAATACCAGAACATTGATGTTTTATTTTTACAAGAAATTATGGGTAATGGGCTCTGTTTGGCTGCTGAGATGGAATCAATGCTTGTTGGTTGGATTTTTATTTCACTGGATGCCAAAGGGAAGTATGGAGGTTTGTTAATTGGATGGAGGAAAATACTTTTCAATTTGGTAAATGCATGGGCAATGGACTCTGGTTTATCTGCATCCTCGTACTCTATTGAAATGAAGGAGGTTTATTGTTTTATGAATATTTATGGGCCCTACTTGGATAGAGTTAGGTTTTGGAACAATCTACTTTCATTGGACTGTCTTTTACCTGTTCGATTGATTTTTGGGGGAGACCTTAATTTCTCTTTGGGCTGTTTGGAAATTTGGGGAGTAAAAGCTCGGGTGGATTGTTTATCTGATTTATTTTCTAAAAAATTGGAAATTTATGGTCTTGTGGATATTTTTCCACATGTTTTAAATCCCACCTAGTCCAATAGAAGAGTTGGGAATGAAATTATTTCTAAGCGTTTGGATAGACTTATGGTCTCTTATGAATTTCTGGATCTTGATTTGCATTTTCAACAATGGATAGGATGTGGGGGGGATTCTGATCATCATCCTATTTTCCTACAGATTTTATCCAATAATCCTAAACCTAGGTCTCCCTTCAAGTTTAATGCAGATTGGTTATTAAACGAGGATTTTGTTGAACTACTTAAGGCTTCCTGGACTGTTTATGTGGACAATCCTTGGTTTTTGCTATATCACATTGTGTGGCTAATCTAAAAACTATCAAGGAAGTTTCTATTGCTTGGTCTGTCAAGCAAAAGGTTCAGGAGACTAAGGATTTAGTGGAAATTGAAGGTTGGATTTCAGATTCTTTCAATAAGCCTAGTTTTGGTTTTTCCACTGAGGTTGATAGGATTTCTCTTATTGATTTGGAATCACGTAGGAGAAGTATTCTATTAGCTCGTGAGCAGGAAGCTAGACAAAAGAGTAGGGTTGTTTGGCTTGTTTGTGGGGATGACAATACATCTTTCTTTCACAAATTTGCTAATCATCGAAATAATATCAACTCTATCTAGAAAATTGAGGGAGATGATGGACTTACAGTGGAAGGTTTTGATTCTATTGCAAAAGCTAGGGTTCAACATTTTGAGAATTTGTTTATGGAAGATAAGATGCTTCATCTTCCGGAGATTATGAAAATTGCTGAGTCTTTTCCCACATCTATCACTGATTTGGAAAATGCAGAACTTATGCTAACTATTACTTTGGCGGAGATACAATCTGTTTTATCTGCTAGTAAGAATGATAAGAGCCCGGGTCTGGATGGAATTCCGGTGGAGGTTTACCGTGTGCTCTTTGATGTTTTGGGTCTGGATTTGTTAAAAGTTGTAGATGATTCTTGGAAGTTTGGTAAAATACCTACTACTTTCAATACAACTTTTATTGCATTAATCCCTAAGACTAATCTGCCTACATCTTTTAAAGATTCTAGACCAATTTCCTTATGTAATTTTTGTTACAAAATTATTGGAAAGATCATTTCGATTCATATTCGAAAGGTACTTGGCAGGTACATTTCTGGTGAACAATTTGGGTTTTTACCTGGCAGACAGATTCATGATGTTGTTGGGGTAATTCAGGAAGGATTACATCCCATTCATGTTAAAAATATGAGGTCTGTTGTTTTAAAAATCGATTTGTCTAAAGCTTATGACAGACTCAGTTGGACTTATTTAAGGATTATTCTTACTAAAATGGGTTTCTCTGTTCCTTTTATCTCATGGGTTATGAGCACCCTTCCATCTACCTCATTTGTTGTTTTGATTAATGGTGCGGCCTCTTCTTTTTTCAAATCTGGCAGAGGATTGAGGCAAGGTTGTCCTATGGTTCCACTCATTTTCCCTATTGTTGTTGAAGGACTGGGTAGGGCTTTATTGGCAGCAAAAGCATCTGGAGATTATCATGGAATATCATTTGGAAATGATGTTACATTAACTCATGTTTTATTTGTTGATGATATTGTCATGATATCTGATGGTTCTAAGCAATCTCTATCTACTCTTTATGATATTTTGCAAACTTTTTGTAAATCTTCTGGGATGATGATAAATGTAGATAAATCAGCATTATTACATTCCAGGTTGGATGATGCTGAGTTGATTACTGTTCAAAATAATTTTTGTTTTACTGCTGATAAAATTGAGATTGGTTTGAAATACCATGGGTTTTTTCTCAAACCTTGCAAATATTACAGTAAATATTGGGATTGGCTGGTGGTTAAGGTGGAAAAGAGAATCAAGAACTGGGGTTTTCGATGGTTGTCTAAGGGAGGTAAGCTCATTTTGATTAAATCTGTTTTAGAAGCTATCCCAGTGTATTGGATGCATTTCTGGATACCCTTAGGCATCATTGAAAAAATCAGAAGGTTATGATTTAAATTCTTATGGACAGGGAACTTGGATTCTTCTGGATTGCCTTGGACATCTTGGAAATATTTAGCAAGTCCTAAGTTCCTAGGAGGCTGGGGGTTGAAGATACCAGCTCTGTTTGCTAAAGCACTTGCTGCCAAAAATGTTTGGAACTTGATTCATGGTAAGGGTTTGTGGGTGTAGATTGTCATTCAAAAGTATATATCTCCTTTATCCTTATTGGATTGGATCCATGTGACGGTTAAAAAGAAGAGGTGTATGTCCATATGTTGGAAAGCAGTGCTTTGGTCTTTTGACCTTATTGGTAATTTTCTTACTTGGAAGGTTGGGAATGGGACCAATGTTAGAATTGGATTGGATCCATGGGTAGGCTGTAAGTGGAGACATAATTTACCTATGTGTTTGGTGGACAAACTTCATGCTGTTGTTTATTTTCTCTAAGTGATATAGGTTGTCTTGATTTATCTTTGCTGAATAATCAAGGTTGGTTTGCTGCTGAACTGATTGGTCTTACTGACCAACATGATATTACTTGTTGGAATGATTATGTGGGTTTATTAAAAACCAGCCATCTCAGATTGTCAGGAGAAGAGGATTTTCTGATTTGGAATCAGTGTAAATCCGGGAAATTTACTCCCAAAACTGGTTATCTTCAATTACTGATGGACAGACAGGAGGAGGAACTGTCTTGGTGGTGGAAGGTCTTGTGGAAATTGAAATGTCCACTTAAAGCAAAAATTTATTACTGGTTCCTGTTAAAGGATAAAGCTTTGACTTGGGATGTTCTTTGCTGTAAAGGGTTTGAAGGGCCTGTCAGGTGCTATTTATGTAAATCTGAATCTGAGTCTAATTCACATATTGGAGTGGATTGCCCTTATACTAGACAAGTGTGGAATGAAATAGAGGCTAAGTTGGGGTCTTTTGACTTATGGAATGGTACCTCTGTGACAGTTTGTTTGAAGAATTGGTGTATGAGGGGAGAATTGAAACATATCAGATCTTTGCCTATTATTGTGTTATGGTATATTTGGAAAGCAAGAAATCTTTGTTGTTTTGATGACAAAGTATTATCTCCTTATTAGGTTTCATCTTTCTGTTTAGGGTGTATTAAATCCTTTCCACAAGATAAGACTATCAGAATCAGACAGGTTGTGGTTGAAGTTATTGATAAGACATTCCCATGGGGGTACTTTGATGGTTTGACATCTGGGGATCCAAAAATACGTGGTGCTGGTGGTGTGCTATTCATTTCTGAAGATCACTTTTTTACCTTCAAAGCTAGTTTGGGCTTTGGAACTAATAATTTTGCTGAACTTATCGGTTTAAAGCTTCTCCTTGCTTTATCTTTACATCATAACTTCAAGCAATTGCATATTTTTGGAGACTCGCGGCTCGTAATCAATTGGGCTTCTGGTAAGTATAGAATTCAAAACATTCTACTTGAGCAGATTTTACTTGAAGTTCACAGATTGGCAGACTTGTTCGAAAATGTGCATTTTATGCATATTTTTCGTGAAAGAAATACTATTGCAGATAAATTGGCTAAAGATGGATCTCATATTATTACTGGATCTTGGCAGATATCAGAGCACCGGGCAGCGGATTGTTTCAACACTGTCATGTTTTTTTAGTACAGGGGATGCGAAAGCTGGAGTTAAGTTGAAGATTTGGATGTTGTTCCTGACTAAGGATCAAATTTTGATGTTTTTAATGAACTTTTGCATATTATGAGTTTTGTGTATTTTAAAAAGTGTATATTTTTCAGACAATATGGCTGGTGAAGAGTGCTGTTAATGCCTATGTTTGATGAACTTGTGTGTTTTGAGCACTATTAAGGTTTTAATCCTTGTAAGTAAGTATTAGTTTTGTGTTGAAGATAGAATATTGACAATAGACAATATTTCGATATTGATCTATTTGCGAATTGTATATGATATACAAAATATATATATAGTTTTTTTTCTGTGGAAAAAAAATCAATTTAAAAAAAAACTTAAATTAAAATGATATTTTGATTATATATCATTTAACTTAATTAATCTTTTATTTATCTATTTTAATTTAGACATATACATCTCGTCCATCCACTATTAACAATTTAAAAATGCATATAGTTTAGTGTACAATTTATCACCTAAAACCTAATCAAACTCAATGTATTCGACTCACTTGTCGAGACATTGCTCAATACATTATGGCTCACTTGGTCTACATATGTAAGGTTTAATTTAGCCTCTATGACCAAGTTCTAATTTACTTTAAACATTTAGCTTAGACGGTTGGGCTTAAATGGCCGAAGCCAGGCCCTTTAAATATTACTTATTATGTCATTTATGATAACTAAAAACTATTACTATATCACCTAAATAGCACCTTGAATTGAAATATTAATTTCCACTTTCATTATTTTATGATTTAAAAAAACTATTGTTTTACACATTTAACTTTATTGTGAACAACTTATTATAATTTAATTTCAATTTTAACAATTTATAAGTTTAAATTAATATAACAATGTGTAACTTGAAATATATTTTAAATTGAAAATATAACATTTAATATATGAAGGTGAAAATGAGTTTAATAGGTAAGTATGAACGCATAGCCTTAATATATGTATTTTTTAATATTAATTAATTAACGTATGTAATTTCAAATCCATTTAAGCATGATGTAAAACAATTACCAATAATTTTTTTGAAATGATTGAGAGCTTTTGTGAATGTATTTTTTTCTTTATTTAAAATGATTAAGAGTTTTTGTGGGTGTATTTTTTAATTTGTTCTTTTTATAAAATTAGTATATATAAAAATTTTATTTATTAAGTAAGGTATTCGTTCTATGATAATTCTTAACCTACCCTCTATTTTAGTTTTTTAGTTGGCTTATTATTACCGGTAATTACGGGACATCTTTAGACTTTGGAACCACATCCGAACAACAACCGAATGCCGAATAAGCAAAATACATATATTTTCTTAAAATTAGTATATGTTATTTGAGTTTATATTTATTTATATGAAAAAGCATACATGCTGAAAATTCCGTGATGTGGTTATTGTATTCTGATAGCAACTTATAAATTTTATGACATTTAATTATCATTAGATAGTTTACTATTCTAGTCTCACACTTATTATTATGTTCCTGAGAGAGAATATATATGAATCGGTTAGGTGGATTAATTCTAGAGGCAGATTTAAATTTTATACTTTTCAAATGTTTTTACTATACTTTGGATTATTTTTATTTTTTGAAATATTTAAATTTTGATTTAACTTGAGTTTTATTAGTAGAGTGTATATGACGTCGACATGGGATATTGTGCCCCAAGACCCGACGGCATGATGACGCAAGCACTAATACATAGCAATGTTTAGTGTCAGTTTTATAAAAAAAAATCTTCTAGTAGTAATAGATGATTACATCGAATAGGGCAATTATGAGGCCATGGCATAAATTCCATAAAGTTATTTGGTATTTAATGCAATGAATTGAATTGAATTCATGGCACAAAATAAGCAGAGCAGACTTGACTGATAAGATTTCGCTGCAAGCAGAGAATTATGGTTTCTTTTAAGTTTTGATTTCTGTGCAATGTGATTTACAGATTTTTATAATATAGTTTTTATCAATATTTACTAAGTTTTCTAAAGTTTTGTATGTAACCCTCTTATTGCCAAATTACTTTTTGTTTTCCTACCGTGACAACTCTAACCTCTGACATGACATCCTCGACTGTGTGGTGGCTATGTAGACAATGTTAAGGTGGCAATAAGGTAAAGGTTATGCATGCACTTCTTGTTGCCACGATCAGCCATGCATGTCCTTCTTGTTGCCATGATTAGTCCATCGTTGCATGGTTATAAAATGTGTTGCCCTTGCTGCTTCCATTGCTTCAAGTGGAAATCTCAATCCCTTTCTTAGCCCATCCTCCTTTAATCCCTTTCTTAGCGTGTCCTCCTTTAGGAGCCATGGTTTCTTTCTGTCCGAAAACCCATATGCTTTGAATTTGCATCTCTCCCTTTCTGTCTAAAACCCATATGGTTTGAATTTGCATCTCTCCCTCCATGTTCTTTGGTAATCTCTCTGCGCACATTTTATTTTCAGGGCACAATCACATAGCTATTTACAGTGTTGTAATGGTAAGAAACACTGAAGAACTGAAGCCTCGAATCCCAAATAAAAGAAAATTATATTAATTGAAGTTTTAAGATGTGTGAGTCGTTTTCTATAATTGTTTCTACAAGATGTTCTTCTTAGTTGCAATGATAGAATGAACTTTGAAAGAATGGGTACTTCATTGGCCTCTCTGAAGCCCCTTATAGGTATGCTTGCAATTAATCTGGGGGTATGCACGCATGAATATCATTGCTAGGGTTGCTCTGGATGAAGGATTGAATCATTTTGTCTTGTAGCATACAAGGACGATGTTGCTATAATGGCCATTCACTCCTTTTGCTTATTTTCTAGAAAGGTATATTATGTTAAATATAGTTTTTAAGATCTTGAAACACTTCTTTAAACTAGAACAGATAATGTCCTTGATGATTTGAAATTAGAGATATGAATACTATGCACTTTTCATGTTTGCATAAACAATCATCCTGTACTTACCTGCGCCATCTTCTGTATTTCTATGCTTGCAATTTCTGGGTAAATGGGTAGTCAAATCGTCCTGTACAACTGCAAACTCTATTGCTTAATCAAATATTATTATCTGAGTAATGATGGCATTTGGAATTTTGACTTGTACAGTTGCAAAATCTATTACTTAATCAAATATTATTATCTAAGTAATGATTGCATTTGGAGTTTTGACTTTTCCAACAGGATCACTGGATTTGAGAATCTTTACTTTGGAGGGCTGAGAGACACTCCCGCCACATTTCCTTCTGCAATATTAAACATCTTTGTTGTTTTCTTATTCGTGATGGCCACAACATATGGGTAGCGATGCCAGCTTTAGAACCCTCCCAGTATTTCAGTAATGAGAGCTACCTTTTTATTTTGTATATTAAATCAATATTCTAAGTACATAGTGTATACAACCCGAGAGTATGTAACTAAATTCTAAAATCACAAAGCCCTGGACTGAATATTTTTGACAGATCTACTATCTCAGATTTCAATTTCCATTAAGAAAGATAGAAATGTCGAGTTCAACTACCATTCTAAAAAAGATTGAAATGCCGAGTTCAAATAGCATTCGCAGACTTGTGTCGTTATATTCTCATATTCCTTATAGCAATGTTACCTTAGATCTAAATTATGATTCTATGAACCCGTTTTGTGCTAATCATATGTTATGTTCTTGGTTTATAGTTAAAGTTTTTTTTTAATTGTATATATTTGTTTTTTATGTTAAATAAACATGAAAACCCCAACAACCTGGAACAGTATACTAAAATCCTGGTAATTTTGCTTAACCAAGATTATGGTTAACCATGTCGACTCATTTACCGAATCCATTGAACTGTGTGTCCATATTTACGATAAGCATAGAGGGTAAGTCACGTAATCTAGTTATCTTCCATGTAACTTAGGGTTATCACCCATGTAAATGCGGGAACTTTTTAATTGAATGTAAATATACAATAAATAAATATGTTAATATGAGCTGAGAGTCCAAGCTCAACTGCTTCCAAAATGGTCTTGAACTATTTCCTCTATTTGATGAATCACTCACTTCTTTCGGCCTCCACACGTTAATCTCCTCTCTCACCAATCCAATTCTGAGTTACCTACTAGAAATATATATAGATATATAAGTAGGAGAAATGAATATTATAGCAAGCATTCCTATTCCATAAAATATGAAAAATATATGTTTTGAAAATGCACAAAGTGATTGATGGAATATGAACATATTGGTTTTGAATGCATGAACATTTTACCACATTTTTTTTTCTTTTGAAGTGAATATTAAACTGTCAATTGTTTGAAGAATCCATTTCAAGTATAATTTTTTCACTTCATCAAACAATTAATAGAAATTTTACACCTAATAAAAAAATTAAATTTTATTTATGATTTCATTTTGTAACAATTCACCAATATACTTCATGGAATACATTTATAGTGTAATATCTTCATTTATTCTTATGCATTTAATGAAGGAGTAGAATTTATTCCTTGAACTTAACCTCTCTAAAACAACTTCAAAATTTAGTGTTCTTTGAATCATCAAATATGTTTCTACATACGACGAATGTTAACTTCGGTTTTCATGAAATCATCTACACAAAAGCTTTTAAAAAATAGATTTTCAATGTTGCAGTTATTTAAAACGTGGAGTTTATAATCAATCATAAGGCTTCGAAGCGTGGCCATCTAATTAGTTTTCTTGCAGTGGATTCTTTTCTTCTTGTGGAAATTAAATGTTTAAACATGACATTGTTAAATACAAGAACCTGCAAAAGATCGACTTTCATTGTTTTGACGCAAAAAATTGGTCAAGTGTTTCTCCGTCAACGATAATGAAATGGCATATCTCATGTATCAGTAAATTTAAGAACAAGGTTAGGGTGAAATGCCCAAAGGATGGGGCAAATGGCACAGCTCGTGGATTAGCAAATTGTAATTGCATCTTTAGAGTGAATTGTGTAAATAATTTGCAAAAGGCCAAACATAACGAATGAAATCTCTATCAATATTGAGCAAATGATAATGATCACCATTGGAAGGATCCCATCAGAATAAAATCATTGAGCATGACAAATCCACTTAATAACTTAGGTTTAACACTTATCATTAAAACCATCTAAGAAAATCTGCTTTAGAATAAACTTCACGGAAAGCTTTGCTAAGTTCTTTTATTATTGGTGAGTTTAAGTTATCAAACACTTCTTTGATCGTGAGGACATTGGTTAGATTCTTAACCTTTCGAGTAGAATGATGCCATCCTTTTGAAATTTATCAGTCCTATTAACTTTTTTTTGGATTCCATATAGTGAAAAGCATGGATAACATGCATTTTTCTCCATATAATATCTATCCAAGAAAAGTATCCAAGTTATTATGATGTTCATAAATATAATCTAAAGACCTATTTTTATAGTTAACTAATAATCAAGGGTGTAATTGTTCATGCACAATATTTGCAAGTGCAGAGAATATAAGCCATACCTGGGCATCTTTTTGGAAGTGTCAATCCCTTTGGAAATTGCTAGCTACCTATCTACTAACTACACTCGCTCCTAAATGGTAGAGGCAATTTAATACCAATGTCACAGTAGAGATGGAAACACATCATGTTCTACACCCAATGAGTCTACAACTTGAATAATAGCATTTCACACAAGTGTTGGAAACGATGCTTGTTCCGCATGGAGTGAGTCTGCAATGTCCATAATAACCTGTATGGCATCCAAAGGTGAATCCAGCTCCAAATTGGTTGTGTTTTTTGAACAAAGATCGAAAATGGCACCTCCGCAGTAGAGGTGATTAATATGGGGCATGGAATCCAGGTGTTGGTCCTGTTTTTTTTTCCTCATGCAGCTTAAGTTGTATTTAATAACTTATACTAGTTAAAGTAAATCCAACCATGTTAAAGTAAATCCAACCATTTGAATTTTAATACACTTGAACTTAATAAAACCTTTGGCTTTGAATATAAGA
>LPNX010626917.1:84376-134027 GCA_001517045.1 Pseudotsuga menziesii
AGTGAATACATAATCACATCTTTCCCATCAAATCACTTTAAAACTACTAATTTTTTGTTGTTGTTATTCTTAATGTTAAAAATGACATCGCAAGACTTACATAAGCTATAGTATTTTTTCCGACCTAGTGTCTTTTTCTGAAGCGAATGACATGACATGAAGAATCATTCTATAAACAATAAAAATTACTTTATGTATTTTAAAATCATCACATCATTTTCTGGAAGGAATACTATAATTCTACTTAAAATATCTTCTTTAGATTAATATGAAAAGAATGATGATGTTATTTGTCTCATAACAACCTTTGTCTTTATCACAATGTGCAAGTATATGATACCTAAAATATCTTCTTTGGATTAATATGAAAAGAATGATGATGTTATTTGTCTCATAACAACCTTTGTCTTTATCACGATGTGCAAGTATATGATACCTAAAATATCTTCTTTGGATTAATATGAAAAGAATGATGATGTTATTTGTCTCATAACAATCTTTGTCTTTATCACGATGTGCAAGTATATGATACCATTTTATCTTGAGTGAAGGTATACATGCTTTTTTAAGGCTTTGGTATTAAATTCCAACCAAGATATGTCACCTATGTATTGTATTTTGATCTATGTCATGTTATGACCTTTATAGTCAATGCAAGTATGCATGTCGTGATGTTATTTTATATTACAACTTCAAGCGTATACATATAAAAATGCTTGGCTTCACTAGCAGTAGCGTATGCAACAAAGTACTTATATCCATATGTCACGAGTAATTTATTCAGTTGCTTGGATGTAATATATCAAATTCTAACTTTTCGTACACAAAGTTGGGAGTTATTTTTTCTAGTTGTATAGTCAATTAGCTATCAAATACCTTTGAATAGGTTTCCTTGTGGAGCTATTCACATAACAATACACGATGAAATTCTTGTATATTCGCTCGACTCGCTGCTAAGAAATCCTTATGATTCCAATACCACACTAACATTTAAAGGTTAATTAGATCTCTATATGATTACAATTCAATTTTCAGGCTTACCACCGAGAACAAATTGATATGCACAATGAGAAATCAATTTACAACTTCAATGGCAGGTAATATGCAGCTTTGTTGCTCATCCATCTTGTTATTAGTTCAAAATGGTCAAAAAAATTGAATGGTTATCATTAAAGCGTTCCATATCCATCAAACATATCTCATAATGATTCATTGATTTCCACTCTTGTTAAGACATACTCCCGCTATCCAACAAGTTGAAAATAAGTCTAGTGTTAGCCTAAAGGAAGTGGAAGATGTCATTATTTCAATTTATTCAAGGGAATATCCAATAGATGATATAGTTTTGAATACCAAGCAAAAACTTAATGGTAGACCATGTAAATTATTGTTCTAAAACTTGTCCATATTAACCCAATTCAGTCAAAAGGTTTAATTGACTTTTGTTTGATTAAGTTTTTCTAAAAGTGCATTCAGATTAAGGAGGCGCAACAAACAATGAATGCGTAGGGGTTGGGAGAAGTTATTTTAAATGTTGCTTCCAACTAAGGTTTATTTATCCTGCTCGATTGAGGTTGTAAAATTTTTTATTAAGCTTCGGCAGGTATGTGAATATTTTGCAGGCATGGAGTCTATAAATATTGATGCGAAGGATAAAAAGATCAGGGTAATGGAGATACACAAGTTAGATTCAGTGAATTGGAGATGTTATGTCCAAATGATTTATGCTATGATATTCGTGCAAGAAGGTGAGACCTACACATCCCTTACACTTATTACTAAAGTGACTAAATCCTAATGCGTGCACTATCTCCTGAAATCAACTTTAATAGTTCTGTGAATTTCTTGTTTTAATTCAATAAATGTCTTTGTTTCATTTTAATTAGGTATTTGTCTAATTTCCATGTTTTTTATGTGGTCCCATGACAACGTTTAGACATTTAAAAAGTTTATGAAATGAGGTGAATGATAAGAACACATATTTCATCCCTAGAAACCATAGGTATCATACTATAGAAAATAATTTTTTTAATGAGAAAGAAGCTAACCATGACAAAATACCATGAAGAATGACATCTCATTTATGGAAAATGAAAATTGCCTTTGAGAATATTATTAGTAAGAAATATATTTTAGGAACAATTTGTTTTTCTTTTCAATATTTATTTTTTGTTTACTACATAATAAAAATGCATTTTCATTTGTGTTTCATACTAGTCAACACAATTTAATTCCATAAGGTATTTACCCTATCCAATTCATTTGGATTTCCCTTTTTTTATTACTTACAAAGATGATTTCAGTGGGCCAAAAGTTCACTCTTAACACATATTTATTAAGGTTAGGCATATTATAATATTTATGATCTCATGCTAATTGCATTGTTAGCTAGCAACAAATATTTGTTTATAATTACTGTTAAATAAGGAAAAGTATATATGATATTGGAAACTATCTTCGGTAATTGTACATGATATAAGTAACAATTTAAAATTAAAATTTCATGTTATTTTATTTGCTCTATAAATTTTACACATGATTTTATTTCATATGTAAGTGCTTGTCATAAAAAGAGGTCATAATGAAAATATTAGGTATTGAAATATATAAGAAATGAAACGAAAATTATATATCTTTAACATTTTTAAATGGACATGAACATTGCCTCATATCAAGAGGATTGAAATGTATGTATCATTATATCTACTCTTTTACCAAAATAACAATTAAACCATTATACTCAATTACATCAATTGTCAAAAATTGCATACAAATAGCTCTTCCCCATTGCATCCCGGCTATGTCAGGAACATTGCCACCACGTGGCTCTTGTTATATTAATAATAGATGAATACTTGAATTGTTAAAAGTGAAATTAAAGTATGAGCATTAACTATTTCAATTACGAGTTCTCTAATTAGGGGACGATTTTTCCCTTATTTCAGGCTAGTTTTTACCAGTTTGTGGCTATAAATCTTGACGAAATTTTCAAAACATGCAAAAACAATGTTAGATCTTATAAAGTGTGGGTGCTTGGGGTTTTCTTGTCAGGTGATTTCATTTCTGCACTTAAAATTGCCCAACAAACAACAAAAATTACAAGATTTTGTGAGTTAAATTAATCGGATTCCGGTTGAAAATCAGTCGAAAAGTCAAAATCATCCCCTAATTAGAAAACTCCTTTCAATTAAAATTCCACATATTTTTTTGCAACTAAATAAATTTTTTTTCATTTTTAAAATTTTAAAATTACCAACATATTTAAGTAACTTTACCATATCTATACCAAATAGAATATTGATTGAACTTTAAATTTCATACAATCACAACATACTTCCTAACAACTAATTACGTCGTTAGGCGTTTTTCTCCGAAGAAGTTCAGAAGACAACTGTAGCTTTCGTCGTCTATGTGCCCAACCCTGCTCCTCTGTGTGTCATGTTGGCGATCCGGTGGTCCTCCACGTGTGGTCTTCTCAATCCGCTAGTCCTCCGCGTGTTTTAAGGTTCCACTGCCCTGCTCTATCCTGCAAGTTTCCGGTCACTGCCCTGCTCTGTCCTGCAAATTTCATTGTTCATGGGCTTTGCCATGACTGTTGAGTCTGTCAGAAGCGCCCATTTCACCTGGAAGTTTCGTTTTTCATTGTTCATGGGCTTTGCCGTGAGTGTTGAGTTTGTCAGAACGGCACTTGTCCGGTGGTTCTGGAGCGTCGTGGGAGATATTTAGAGAGCTCGTCCTGTGTGAAAGACCAGTGTTTTTTCCTCGGTTTGGCATTTATTCTCGGTTTGGAGGTGGTTGAACATCTTGTCATGGCGACCGCCCCTCCCTGCTGCATAAATGGGTTTGCACAGAGAAGTTGCATGGGTTTACACAGAGAAGTTGCAGGAATTCTGATTCAAAGAGCCAAAGAACTACAAAAACACAAGTACGCAATTTCATTTCGAAACCCCTTAATAGCTTAGAATATTTTGTATCGCTCTGCGATAGAAATTCATCCCTGCAAATATTTTTATCGATAATAGAAGGTGGGGTATGCAAAGAATATTTTCCTACCAAAACGTAGTGGGCCTACATTTCGTTGTATGATAATCCCAAACACCCTGAATTTGCCTTGCCTGATTAAGGGTTTCATTGATGGCATTAAGGGTTTCATTCAATGGTCTATATGCCCTCTATTTTTGTTTGAAAGGGGATTTGGTATACTTTAGTCATGTACATAAAAAATAACGGACCAGCAACGGGCATGTTTTGTCCCAAAACCAACTACAATTGGGTATATTCTGGATCAGATCATCCAAACATATCATATGGCTTGCACAACCGTATTTAAAGTTGTTGAAATGGCATTGAGGGGAGGTGCAACGATTGATTCCTTTGTAGACAGCTTTGTATAACCCAATGTTTCCTTAGAACGAAAAGAAGGTTGAGTGAAGAAAATTTGGGTTCTATTTATCTTAGTGTTTTATGCACTACTGATGATACCTGGTCCAATTCTATCAGAGCGATCACTTCTATCACAGACGTTGAGTGAAAAATATTTGGGTTCTGTTTATCTGAGGGTTTTATGCGTTGCTGCTGATATCTGGTTCAATTCTGTCATAGTGACATCACTTCTATTACAGAACAATATAGGATGCCACACATTTGAGAAATGTATGTTGCCCCGAGAAACTAGGTTGTTTATTATCATTGCACACTCTATTTGAGTACCATGATTCCATTTTCATTTCACTCATTGGGACTCACTTTGGATTACTATTGAATGTTGTGTTTCACTGGGAGACATTCTTGACATCCCTACATCTCTTCTTCTTCTTTTACTGATGGAACTCACTTACTTTTAAAGCCTCCATGCCCTCCCAAAGCCCCGAATTTTCAATTTTCAATTGAAAAGCAAGGGTAGCAACAAGTGAGGACTTTCCTCTTTTAGGATAAATTTTCAGCTTAGTACAGTAGATTTTTAGCTTGGATCAATGGAGAGAGCTAATTGTGGATGAGTGCATGTTTGTTTGTTGAATTTTTTTCTTCAAAATTGAAGTTTTCACTTCTTATTTCCAACCATCAAACCCCATTTAGGAAACATTACAGCTCTATCAAAAACTAAACGAGTCACTCAAGTTTCAATAGTGAAATGAGGGGCAGTTAAATGGAAGAAACGTGAAGTGGGAGTGCAATTGAAGTGGGTTTGGAAACTGTTGAAAAATATACAGTTGGGCATCCGACTGGCTGGCAGTTTTACTTTGATTTGTTTGTAACTAAAATGTACTTGTTCATAATCCGTGGGAAGCTGAATGTTTTATCAATCCCTTAGTTGTTTAATATTTATGTGTGTTTATGGTGCATAGTAAAGGAAGTGGTACAAAGTGTACTTGTTTGTATTTTTCCTTTGTCTCTCTAGGTGTTGTTGTTGCAATCTTTCTCATTCATGAACATGATGTTAGAGCTTGTACAGGCATGAACTCTCTCACTAGAGGGGTCCATGGTCATGGGATTTTTCTGGAGCGTAATCCTTAGTCCATGAGAGTAGATTTATGTTTATTAGAGTTGTGTTCATCCAGTTTGATTTGCTGCTTGATGGGTTATTTAACCTATGTGGGGACTGAAGCATGTGTTGGTCAAGTTTCACTATTTTTTTGCATATGAGATGCCAACTTTCTTTTAGTATAGTGTTGGAAGATATGCATTCTCTGATCTGTGTGTTGCATGCCATATTTTCTTGTTGCTCAAGCACAGTGATCCACTTAGAGAGGAGTGCATTAGTTTTGGTTGTTGCATATTTGTTTGTTGAACAACAAAATTGCGTCAGGGAAAGCGTTGCTATTGAAATGTGGAAGTGATGAGCCTTCTAGCCTTCTCACATAATATTGGGGCTTTTAATTATAAGCAGAACAAAGTTTAAATATTCCTAGGCTTTTTTCTAGGATAATAAGCAAAACATAATTTTAAGTGTTTTAAGACTTTTGATATTCATTTTTGTCTGCAGAATATAAAGAAACCTGAATGCCCATGTTTGAACTGCTTAGGACTCTTTAGAATGTAACTAACGATTTGTAAAGATGAAGAGTAGTGCTTGCTTTTGAAACAGTGCCAAAGGAATAAATATTTTAAACCTGTTGTTGTAAACAATTTGCATCAAGAATAAACTTGGGCCTCTTTTACAAAAGTTAAATATTTCCTAATAGTTGTATTAATGTTTGGAAACTCATTGATAGCTACCAAAGAGGTGTTATAAAGGGTATTTAATGTTTGAAAATTTGACTACAGCTGCTGGAAGTGATTCTCATTTCTTACAGCTTCACCTGATTGTACTTTTTTAGGATTGCGGTTTAAGGTATTCTGAGAAGTTCAAAAGAGGATTGAGATCATGTTACCTATTAGGCTATTTGGGACATAGGTCAAGTTGTAGTGCTTTATTTTTGTTCTTGTGTCAGTAGCATTTACATAGGGTGAAAGTGGAATTATTCAATGGATACACTATGGAAGTGAATACAAAACAATGGAATGAGAAGGATCTATAGGCTTTGTAAGATAAGCATTTTAGTGTTTAGCGTGTTCGATGTAACCTTCGTGTAGGGGATTGCCATGGTGCTATTTTTTTTAGTCTGTTTTCAATTGTTGTTAGTTTTTACGTAGATTGCTCATCCATTGTTCTCCTTTGGCACACATAGCGGATACACTATGGTGCACTCAGCAAATCCATTGCAGCATTAAGCTGTTAGGACAGTTATGATGAGGGTGCATGAGAGTAGCTTTGTAGACAGCAGCGTGGTAGAGGTGTGTGCATGCTACGAATGTGCACATGAATAAATGATCATCCCTCTCAGCACTATTCCCACATAATGGGAACATTCTAGGTCCCTCCGACACACACTTTTACAAATGATCCCATACCTGCATCTTTTTGTTCACTATTCTTATATAATGGGCACCTAGTAGGTCCCTCCCACATATAATTTCGCAATTGATCCCATGTGTCAACCTTTGTGTTTAGTGCCAACAAGAAAAGTAACTTGGTTTTAAAAAAACATTTGAATTTCCAAATACTTTTAAACCACCAAAGAGGATCATTGAAATTATCCTCTTTCTATATCACCATGTATCCTAGGCTAGGAGTATATATTCCACTATTGGCATCCATAGACCATACCAAAAAGCCACCATGTGGAGATAATTTAACATGATTAAAATGTAAAACATTAATGTAAGCATTCTAAAGAGTCATATCTTCATTGACAAAACCAAAAGATTCAGCAGGTAAACATTCCTACATGATGAAATTTTAAATAATAGGTTAAGATTTTATAATTATAGTCAAAATTATTTTAAAAAATAAAGGGAAATAAACTACATCATTTAGGTGTTTAAATAATAATGCACTTAAAAGAAAATATATGTGTATATTGCATTTACATGAATACCTTTGCAACTTTGGAAATTTTTGAAGATACCCATTTTCATTAATGAATACGAGGTACTCTACAATAGTTAAAGAAATAATTAAAGTAGTTGTTACAATGATCAATGTAGATTCTATGATCTTAACCTTATTGCAACATCTATGCCCATAACTTTTATTGTTCATATGCAAAGATACTCTATGAATAGTAAATCCATTATTGTAATTTGGAACCAAAACTCACAAATCCAGGGAAGCAATTATTGGTATTAGTTATGACCAATTATTGTCGTTGTTAATAAAACCTAATTAACAATGACAACAATGAAAACCTAGTTATGACCAATTATTTTCATAACTAATACCAATAATTGACCAAAATTTAGTCGATTCAATTGTTGTCATTGTTAATTAGGTTTTATTTTGTGGTCGATTAGGTTTTTTCATTGTTAATTAAGTTTTATTTTCAATTTCTATTTATGTGTTGTGTTAATATTAGTAGTTAACATCGACCTACAAGAATTGCACTCTAAAATTAACCTAAGGCTGAGCATCTTCTATAGGAACATGCCATCATTTCTTTTACAAGAATCATTAATAGTTTCATGTGTAGAAAAATCTACATAGAACTGGTGTTTTTTTAAAATTCCCCATATTAGTCAGATATCCGATGGAACTTCCAACGATATCCGACGATCATGTCATACCACCGACGGCAGATGTTGTTGGTCTTTTTCTTTCTTTGTACATATAGATGTCGGATATCCTACGTTCTGTACAACTTTTTCGATGTTCATGCCATACCACCGATGACAAATGTCGTTGAATATCCGACCGATTGTAAAGTATTTTGGGTCGCTTATCCGATGGGTATGTAGTCGTAAATATTTCCTTCTAATAAGTATTGGTGGTAGAATATCCGATGTTTATGTGTTGGATCTCCGACTTGTATATTAATAAATATTTCAGCGGATATCCAACTTAATATCGTCGGATATCTAACTAAACCATATTCCTGTTGGATATCCGATGAAAATCAACCGACGTTTATAAAAGTTGACGCTTTTTGGATTGTATACAGATTGTTGTCGAAAATCATACGTGTATGCCGTCGGAGTTTGGGTTCAAATTATCTTTTGGATGGACAGGGAATTGATCTATGTTGGGTGTTTTATTGTCTTAATGAATTCACCAAATATTTAATTTATCTACCGGGGTTTGCAAACTAGGAGTTGACACAAAATATATGCTAAGGTAGAAGGGTACCTAGGATATCATAGAAATATTTTAATAAAGAAAAGATCGAAAGATCTTTCAAAATGAAAAACTGAGTCAAACGTCAGAAATACAACTACTAAGTTAATTAGACTTGACCAAAACCAATAGATCAGAGTAGTATCAATCTATACTACTCTACTCTATGAACAATAACTGACAAGATATAAATGATACTATTATAAGAAACAAGACTTGATCAAAAGTAAACTACTCTTTATAGTGAATCCTATTGATCGATTATTCAGCTTCTAATCTAGGAACTAGAAAGTCTATGAATAAGTTCAGAACCCTAACTATATGAAGACAAGAAATTCAATAGTTAAACTATACATGCATTTAACAAATACTCAAAACTAAAATAAATTATTGAGTCGAGAGGCTCTCTACAGCCCAGTATGGGGGAGATCTTGTAACGTTACGTAATGGGGGAGATATTGTAACGTTACGTAACGTTATTTTTATTAATAAAAAAATAGATTTTTTAATTATAAAACAAAATAAATGTCGGCCATAAAAACAACCTAATATGGGGGAGATGTTGTAATCTTCCTACCTAACAAAACAATAAAAAATAACAAAATAACAAAACAATAAAAAATTAAAAATTTAATTATCCCCCCAAAAAATGTGGATCATAAAAAAAACACAATATGGGGGAGATGTTATAATGTTCCTACATAACAAATTAATAAAAAAATAAAAATTGAATTATTTGCAAAAATATGTTGGCCTTTTAAACAACCCATGGTTTTATTGTATATGGTTTAGGAGGACCGTGCACATGGTTTTAAAACCATGTGCAAGACCTCCTAAAAAACCCATAGTTTTATCGTACATGGTTTAGGAGGGCCTTGCAAATAGTTTTAAGACCATGTGCAAGGCCCCCTAAACAACCAATGGTTTTAGGAGGGCCTTGCATATGGTTGTAAAACCATTTATGGGGAGATGTTGTAATGTTCGTTCATAACAAAATAAAAAATAATATTAAATATTATAGGTTGGCCATAAATAATATTAAATATTAATAATAAATATATTATATGTTGACCTTAAATAAAAAGATGTGTCTTTTGGTTTGAATCAAATCAATGGTATATATAGGACACACCAAAGTTGATAGCTCATTGAGTGTAATACTTAAGAAGAGGTTTGCACCTAGAGAGATTTGATCCCTCTCGGCTCTTGATAGAGCCTAGGATTTGGATCTACGCTGGTCTAATTCCATTCTCCTTGAGGATTCTGAGGATATGCATCAAATGTGACAAGAACTAGAGAAGGTGTGTCGAAATGAATTTCAAAGGTAATAAGGAAACTGAATGGGAGTAAATATAATTTAACCTCTACAAAGAGATGTAAACTAAAAAGTGTCCAATTACAAGTGATTGTGAACATTGTAATCTACTCTTTATTCATGAGCCAATGATACTTTAAGTATTTGAAATAGAATGCTAATTAACAACTAATCTATTAACAAGGAACCAAGAACATGTATTTCTAATGACTATTCTGAAATAAAAAAAACATGCAAACAATTATTCTATCCTATGAAGTATACTAATCAACATGAGTTTTTAGGAAATATAAGCATATGGAAAATGACTTGGAAAATGTAATCTAGAAGCAAGTAGAAAACTTAATAAAGATATTTTATTTCTGAATCAAATCCTATCCTATGAACATCTTCATCAACTACAGAATAGGGAGAACATATCCTATGCTTGAACTAGAAATGATGATCAAACCATAAAGAACTAATGTACTTTTTAGAAAATGAAATTAACAAGTTTAATCTAAAATCAATCTAAATAAGAATGAAGTAAATTAAACTAGGAATGAAATTGACAAGTTCTAAAGCAGTGATAAATTAAGAAATCAGAGATTAAAGAAACATAATTCAAAAAGCGACCTAAGGAAAAAAGAAATGAAATATAAGAATAGTTATGGAGCTTAATAGATACTTTATGTGGTTCGAAATAAGATCCTAATTATATATATGACTACTGGCTAACTACAGAAAATAATACAATTCGAGAACTTGAAAAACTGAACTTTAAACAAGCATAAAAACAAAGCAGGAAATATTAAAGTCTGAATGACAGTCTGGATGACAGTATAGAAAGATAGTCTGGATGGCGAAAAACAATGTAAATTACGAAATAAGCAACCTAAATGATCCAGACACTAGCTAGTTTATGCATATGAGGCTATAGTGCAGAAAAGACAGTAACTAAGATATTTAGAAATTGAAATAATAGAAGAGAAACTATTCTAATCTACATCTAAGGAGAGAAATCATTTCCTATTGTATAATAAAACAAGCTAAAAGATAAGTGAAGTTAATATATAGCTACAGAATAATTAACAAAGTTGAACTTAACTATGAGCTAATCCTGAAACATTAAACTAATTAAGCTCTAGCTAATTGCAAATGTAAAACTCGAAAACAAACTTAAAGAAAGGCTGAAAGGAACTATGCATGACCGATCACTCTAAATTCTGAAAATATAAAATATATTAACAGAAGAACATAAATTATATTAACAATAGAAAATATACGTTACAGGAGACAAAACAACATCAACTACAGGAAAATCAAATTACATACAAAGGCTGAAAACAAAAACTACTTATCTGCAAAAGGAAATAATAGAAATATACACATGGAAGACCTTTCGTTGTTGAGGGGCCCTTCTCAGCAATCAGGGGTTGCATCTAATTCAATCAATCACCCACAGAAGATGAAAACATACATCCAAAACTGAAATATAATTTTATTAAAATTGGAACAAAGTTTTACATAATTTCTATGTTGACAACTAGCTCCTAACTCTCGTTGATAGAGGTCTTTGTATAGTTTTACAATAGAGGAGCAGGTCAACCCTTTCAGTGGTAAACTGCTCTAATAATAGGTAGTCTTAACTGCTGAGGAAATGACTGCATAACGTTTCACAACAGCGCACAAGCCATCTGCCTGATTTTGTGGGTGTTGGTTCTCCTCACACGAGCAGTTGGTGCGTTGATCTCCTTTAACATGGGAAGAGAATGCAGTGTCGAGCAGAGTGAGTAGGAGCCTGAATATTCTAGAATGAGGGCTCACACACCACGAGGGACATGTCGCCAACAGAACCCATGGAACCGTTTTTGCTTTTAGTGCCCTAGAATATTCCAACCAATGAATCTGTGGGTATGAACGGAGGTGTGTATGACGGTCTGAATGCAGCTGAGCGTCTTCGACATGAATGCACGTCTGAGTGGAGTTATGTTTGAAAACCATAACCTTAAAAACAATGTCTATATGCCAAGCACGTCTAAAAATGTCACATGATTGTTAATAAAACCATAAAATAATGAAAATTAACCAATACTTGTGTGATATTCAAATACATTCATACTAAGTTTAATTGATGGTCTGAATGCCAAGAAGTATGCCAAAAAATGAAAAAATTAATACCGACAGAGAAATTTAACAACAAAAAATGATGACAAAATCGGGCATCAACACTCCCCCAAACCGAAGAGATACCATGTCCCACTGAGAAAAACAAAGAGGAAGTTAGGAAGAAGGCTGAGCTACAGTAGCAGCTACCTTTGACTTAGGAGATGGAACGATAAATTTGGATTTCAACATCCTGGCTGGTGCCTTCAAAATGTTGTGCCTCTCCTAATGAGATTCACACGAAGAGGTTATGGCCTTATTGAGATATTCGACAGACTTGACTTGAATACGTAGATCCTTGTTTTCCTGACGAAGGTCAGCAATCATCTCAGCATATTTCTTATTTTGGCTTGTCAACTGTGCTAACTCTTGAGTCAGACAATCTATTATCTTTTGATTCAGAGTAAATGGATCTGTAGGGCACTCGGAATCTTGAGGAGAACTCGAATTTCTAGATGGTGCTTCAAGGTTGATAGAAGGGATTTGTTCTTCAAGACCCATGCCTTGAGCAGATGCAGGAGCAAGCTCAAGAGAAGAGGCTTTAAGCAACTCGACCGAGATGCCAACCAGTGTAAGTAGGGGTGAGTCAGACACGGGTTCATCCACCTAGGCGATCAAACTATTTGGATGAACGAAGTGAGGGATAGGCTGAATGGTGGTCTGAACATGGTTTGTCTTCCTGTTCTTGGTGGGGATTTGTGAAAAAGATGGAAATTCCGTTGTCACATGGTTGACAGAGGTGGGTGAAGGGCCATGTTGAATTGCTCTTGAAGTGTCTTCATTAATATGCACTACTTTAGTTATTTTCTTTCCTTTGGGAGGGGTTTGATTAAGTTCACGGTCACGGGTGTGCCGAGGATGCTTTTGAGAATTCAGATGGGGGTTCAATACCTTAAATACAAAATTTTCCCAGGTTTGGCACCTCTCCTTCAACTGATGAACAATCAAGAGATTGATAAGACTATGGTGTTACAGATTACCCATAGGGTTGATCATATTTTTCCTGACCTGGTTCAACATCTTCTCCAAGCTCTTAAGGAAACAATATGAAAAATTAAGAAACTGTTTATTGACAAAATGTGCCAATAATCAGAAATGGAAAGCTTTAAACAAAGTGAACTTACCTTCACAAGTTATGAGGCGAATGATAATGGCCAAAGGATTAAAGTATTCTGGCTTGACCCATTCTTTGTGAAACCCTTTTGTACTTGGAACATGCTAATAATATGGCTTGAGAGAGAAATCATGGAATGAACGAGGGAGGAAAATATATTTGTGCCAACGGGCACCCTCCCTCGGAATCTTGGTAGCTACTGAAATGGACTCTTCGGTCACTGGAAAGGTGAGGTAGCCAAACCTGCCCACCTTACTGTCGAACCCTTTTGCGAATAACAGTGAAATTTCCTCATTGTATCCCTATAGAAGGTGGAGGAACGGGTTCCACCCTACTCGAAAGAAGATCTCCTTGCATTCTTGGAACTCCAGAATCCAGAACAAGCCCTGAGAGCTCTCAGACTCATGGTGGCTAGCCATTGTTAAGCAGAGGTAAAAGTGCAGGGGGTTGTAGAGGATACAAAGGAATGGCATACCGATGGATCTGCGAGGACGAAGGTAAGTATAAACGAGGGTAGGGATCGTGAGTTTAAAACTCGATTTGTGTGGGCGTCTTGAATGATCGTGAGATCGTGATTTTGCATGCTTGAGCAGTCACACTATGGTTCAGTAGTTTGAATCATGTGCCCTAATGATTATTTCATATGGTTATGAATTATTCAACCATGTCCAAAGTGAACTTTGGATAGGTTGAATAAATTATTCATTATGGGATTTATAAAATGCATTTAAAAATCATAATGACTTTAATTAATAGAATGATAGAACACCTAATGATTTCTACATATGACTTGATGAGAGGGTAAAGGAAATAATAGTCGAAAAGATCCTAGAAATCATATCATATCAACATGGGGTTAAACGATTCGTTGGATGAGGTCGAGGTGAGTCCCAATGAAATCGTAGTGTTTTTATTAGCATAAGAATGAGACCTAATAGTCATAGGTATGGTTTAGTTGATTAAACTCTTTTCCCATAATTAAAACTAAAATAAATTAACACCTTGACATATTTAATCATGCCGCTACAATGTTATAGTTTCATTCGGATCATCATTCGGTACTCCATTGGGATTGGCATTCGACCCTTCCTTTGATCCTTCATATGGACCCTCTGTACAAAATGCACTTTGCTGGATCTGAGTGTTGCTAATTATGCAGTAATTTTTTTGGGCTGACAGCACACAAAAGGATGATGTCAACCAGCTTTCTTGAAACTTTAGTTTCGCTCTTCTTTATTTATCATGGATTGGAACAATCTTCTGCTACTTGCATTATCCTGAAAACACCTGTCATTTTGTTAGAGATAAATGAATCTTTTTATAAATAATTAGAAATTAAATATAGTTCTAACCCTCCCCCAAACCAAAAATATGGTGTGTCCTCAAGCCATCAAAGAAAATTGATTGATATTCAAATATTTCCAATTAATAGTTTAACAAATAATTCTAAAATGTTGTTATTTTGGTAAAAAAAAGAAAAAACAATCAATGGAGATGATTCATACTTGCAATTTCATCAAAAATAATAGTGCTTATGAAGACCATATAAATAATAATAGTGTAATTGATGTGAGAATTTCATAGGGAAAACCGGTCATCTTTGACTCATTTTAAATATCTATTGCCATCCAAAGAATATAGATAAAGTTCACCCTGGAGTTCATTGGATTTCTATGATTATGGATCCCATTTCTAGGATAGCCATATCCTAGGTCTTATTTGAATTAGATGACAGGGTCCAAGTTCAACTTACAACCATTCTCCAGTGACGGTATGAGTAATTAGTTTGGACATGTATTTGTGTACTCGGGTTTTTTTAGATGAGTCGTGTGTATAGTAATGCATTAACCAAATCTCTTTTACCCGATATTTCCCCGCTTCTAGCAGGCCTGTTCAGTACCCTGATGGGTTTATCTTGTCACCATGCAAGCATAGCCCCGCTGCTAGCGAGCATGTTCAGTACCCCGATGGGTTTACTTGCATTTACCGAGCTTCCTTGTTTAAGATTTTATTTAGCATGGACTCGATGCCAGCAAGCCTGTTCAGTACCCCGACGGGTTTGCTTCGTAAAATGATTTTAGTATGTGGAAGCCATTTGGTACTAGAGCGTGTTAAGCCTGCTAAACACATAATTCAAAATTTTAGAGCGAATCTTATGAGTAACTTTATTTATAATAACTGAAATTATAGATCATGTCAAGAGAGAATAACTTAAAGTTGTTCCTTGACCTCTCAGTCTATCTTCTTCATAAAAGATTAGTAATGTTCCCCACAAGTAGAAATATCACTCACTCTTGGGCTACCTTTTTAACGAATGCTTAAGAGAGAAGTTTTGATAATGAGTCTAGGATGAACTAGTAGCCCATTGGTGTAAGAAAAACATGATGATTAGACTAGGTCTTAAGCAACTGTTCTAATGATAAATCAGAAAATGTGCATGTTTGAATCAAATACTTTATGCAGGAACATGAAATTAACAAAAAGAATCATAGAAGAAGTGGTTAGAAATGATATAAAGAACACTTTAACTTTTCACTATAAATTTCAATTTTCAACCATAATCAAAAGAGAAGGAGTTAGGATGCATTATGATGTTTTTTAGAGCACTTCCCTTTCAGATAATATTTCATGCGCTGATTATAAAAATAAGGTTCTTTGTAATCAAACTGCAAAACCACTTGTTAGATTATTCAAATTTATTCATAACAAAAACATATGTACAAAGAAAAGTCATGAAATTTATCAAAATTAGGGAAAGGAAAAGAGTCTTCCTGTTTTCATTGACAAAATTCCACAAGCTAGTTAGAAGAATGAATTCCCTGTATAAATGCAGTCAAATTGTTATAAATGACTTTTATTTATTTGAAGAAACAAATCTATATCTACATATATACAAACGAAGATACCCCAAAATAATTTAAGAACCAGGAGAAGGAGGAATGACTTCCTCTTCAACCAACTCCATCTCCTTCTGTTGTAAGGCATTCTGCACAAAATCTTGTTTAGATATTGGTCGATGATAAAGTCTAAGTCTATGTCCATTTGCAACGAAGGAAATTTGTGAACCATCAATTGTCTTAATTTCTACTAACCCATTATCAAAAGCAGTAACTACCTCATATGGACCCATCCAATGGGTAGTTAATTTTCCTTTGAAATTTTTATACCTTGAGTTGAATAGTAATGCCCAATCCCCGTATTAAACTGGTTTTGTTTAATAAATTTATCATGCCATTTTTTCCGTTGATTTTGCATTAACATTGTTCTTTGGAGTGCATCTTGTCTAATCTCATCTAACTCATTAATCTGTAAAACTCGTTATTTCTATGCCTCTTCCAAATCCATGCCTAACCATACAGCCATACGAAAAGTCTTAACTTGGAATTCGATAGGTAAAAGAACTTGTTTCCCATATAGCAGCTCATAGGGTGTATGTCCAGTGGTGTTTCTCCATGTTATTCGATAGGCCCACAAGGCCTCTGGGAGTCTATCTACCCAGTCCTTATGATGTAGATGAATGGTTTTGGTTAAGATAGCTTCCAATACCTTGTTGGTCAATTCTACATGGCCATTAGCCTAAGGGTGATAAGGCAAGGACTTACAATGTTAGATTCCATACTTTGTGGTAAGTTCTTTCATCAATTTGGAGGTGAATTGAGAACCCTGGTCAGTGACAATTTCCCTAGGCACACCAAATCGAGTAAATATCTCTTCATATATAAATTCTACTACAGATTTCTCTGTGGCTCGAAAAAAGGATTTATCTTTTACCCATTTGGTGACATAGTCCATGCAAACCAGGATATACTTTTTTCACGGGACATGGGAGAGATTGGCCCTACAAAATCAAGAGCCCATTTCTCAAAAGTCTCAATCATGACCTGAGGATGTAAGGGCATCTCACCAAATGACGTAGGTCTACCCATTCTTTAGCAACTGTCACATCCTCTAACATACTTGGTAGCATCCTTGAAAATTCTTAGCCAGTAATTTCCAGAATGCAACACTTTGTATGGTGTCCGCTTTTCAGAAAAGTGCCCACCACACGACCCATCATGGCATGTCTGGAGGATTTCTGTCATCTCATCCTCTCATAGGTATCGTATGATAATAAGATCTGGGCCAATATGAAAAAGGTCATTGTCAACCCAAGAGTAGTTATAACTCTGAACTATAACTCGACGTTTTTCATGTGGAGACAAGTGGTTTGGTAACTTCCTAGTTGCTAAATAATTAGCAACGTCAAGAAACCAAGGAGTTTTAAAAGACACAACAAATAAATGTTCGTCGAAAAAAGTATCATCAATGGGTTTAGCACCGTCATCATGTTTAATACGAGAGCAGAAATCTGCTACCAAATTCTCTCGACCAGGTCGATCAACAATGGTGATGTTAAACTCTTGTAATAAAAGAAGCCACTGGGCTACCCTACCATTGGTAATTGGTTTGCTCATTAAGAATCTAATCGCAGAGTGGTCTGTATGCACAAAAAATTCATATCCTATAATGTAATGGCGAAATTTGTTGATAGCATAGACTACTGCCAAAAACTCTTTTTCAGTGACGGTGTAATTCAGTTCGGCAGGAGTCAAATTCTTGTGAACAAAGTAGATGACATAAGATGCTTGGTCTTCCTTTTGACCTACGACCCCTCCTATGGCCATGTCAGAAGCATCAGTGGATATATTGAAAGGAAGGGACCAATCAGGACCCCTAAGTATTGGTGCCACTGATAACTTATCCTTTAAGACCTCAAAAGCACTTTGACATTGTTCAGTCCATTGGAATTCTGCATCCTTTATAAGCAGCTTAAACATTGGTGCAGCTATTTTAGTAAACTTTTCAATAAAACGTCGGTAGTAGCCTGCATGGCCAAGAAAGATCCTTACCTCCTTTTGAGTTTTTGAAGAGGGAAGATTAACAATTACTTCTAGATTTGCAGGGTCTACCTTGATCCCTTGTGAAGAGACATGATTCCCTAAGTCTATACCTTCTGTTAATAATTTTTTACATTTTTCGTGGATAAGGGATAGGTTTGTCTCTTGACATCGGATCAAGACCTTTTCAAGATTATCAAGAGCCTCCTAAAAGGTATTACCATAGGATGTAAAATCATCATGTACACTTCTATGCAGTCATGTATAAGATCAACAAAAATTCCCAAGACTGCCCACTGAAAACTGGCAGGTGTGTTACACAGGAAAAATGGAAAAACTCTATAGGCATATGTCCACAGGGGAAATTAAAAGTAGTCTTATCCTGATCCTCAGGTGCTATCAAGATCTGATTGTATCCACTATACTCATCGAGAAAAGAAAAGTATTGTTTTTCGGACGGGGTATCTAGCACTTGGTCGATAAAGGGCAAGGAAAAATAGTCTTTAAGATTAGCCTTATTCATCTCTCAGAAGTCAACACAAATACGCCATTTCCCCATGAATTTCTTTGGGACTACCACTAGAGGAGACACCCATTTACTATCTGAGATTGGGTAGAAGAAACCAACATTGAGAATTTTTTGTAACTCCTCTTTAACTATGTCCTTCAAAGCAGGATTCATCCTCCTCTGAGGCTGCCTTATAGGGGGTATATTCACATCCATGTAAATATGGTGAATACAAGTGTCAGGGTGTATACCCTTCATATCAGTGTACTCCCATGCAAATGCTCCAGCTTGACTTCTAATAACCTTGAGAAACTGCTCTTGTTGGTTTTCACTTAACCTTGCATTTATGTGTAGAAATTTTTCAAGGCTAACTTCACAAGGTATGGCATAAGACCATGTATGCTCTTCAATTGCAAAGACACATGGTGTATCTACAAATGTTGAGAGGTCCAAATTTTCTTGAAACTCATCTCCAAAAATTCGATCGAACTGAGAAAAAGACTGAGGGAAATCTATACAAGTTGTTGAACAAACAAATTGATTTAACACATTCTCGGTAGTCTGCTCCTGAAGTGCCCAAGAGTAATCACTGGGAAGGGAAAGGTATTAAAAATTTTCATCCCCAAAATAACAATATAACCAACAGAAATTTTCATTTACTGGTTGTGTTGTGGGGTATAAAGCAAGTTTCTGCATAGACAACCCATTAGAAATGGTCATTTCCCCATCCCTACATCCTATAAATGCGTTAGCAGTAGATAACCATGGTCTTCCCAGGATAATAGGATGTCCTTTAGAAGGATGCTTTGATTCTACTACCATTAAATCAATGGGATATTCCCATGAAGATACCGATACAATAATGTCATCCAAAACTCCAGCAGGCTTTACCATGGTGCAATCTGCTAGTTCTAGGTTTGCAAGAGTAGGTCAGAGAAACTGTCCCAACTATAAAATTTCTAAAACTGCAGTGGTAATCATATTAATAGTAGACCCTAAATAAATAAGCATATTTCCTATGGAAATATTATTTACAATAACAGTTACTACTGGGCTTCTGGGATTTGTATATTTTGCAATTCTAAACTAGTCTATCATACACTCAAACATCTCTCCTATAACATGAATTGTGGGGGGTCTTTTTGTTTCTTTTCTGGTATTTTAATACAGAGTTCCTTTATTACCTTGTTGTAAATTGGTATATCTTTAATAGCCTGTAATAGAGTAATTTTGAGACAAACATCTTTCAGTTCATTTAAAATATCATACTCGGGATGAATCAAAGGTTTTTCCATCGCTAGTCGTTCTGGAAATGGAGGGGTTTTTCGTTCATGAGTTGGTTCTTGCTAAGGATGGGTATGTACTTGAATTTTTGAAATATCCACATCCTTTAAAATAACGTCATTGATGAATTCATTGGGATATTCTTCTTCTTCATCCTCCTCATGAATGACGAATGATGACTTGGGTTTGTCATTCACAACTCTTCCAGATCGTAATTGGATCTCATGCACAGGTGCAGTCGAAATAACATAGGATGGAAGAGTTTGCAACTCAATGTTATTGAGAGCTTGAGTTGGCTTATTGTTTAGGTTAGGTATAGGTCATGCAGATAATTAAGTAGGTCATGGGGGAATTTCATTTTGGAAATGATGAGGTTGTTGTGCAATAAGGGGAACTAGAGGCACAAACCTAGGCAAAAATTGCTAGATATTGGGTGGGTTCTGAGGATAAGGCTGATTAGGTGCAGAGACAGGTGATGATGGGGGATATGCTTGTCCCCTCCAACTCTATGGCCAATACTTATCCTGAGCAAAATGAGGAGGAGGAGGAGGGTACTAGGATGGTCAGTTCTGCCAACTTGAAGTGTTCCATTGTTGAGGTTGTTGGTAGGGATGATAATAGGGTGGGGGATGTGGTGACAAATTATGATATGTTGGTTGGTCTGTAGGTTTCCAAGGTCTCCTAGATGTTTCACCAATGTCCCCACTCTTATATATAGCTTGTAACCCAAGAAACGATGGGAATTTTTTTGTTGTATGATCCTCCATGAAAATGTGGCATATGGAGATATTGTTCAATGGGCATTCCTGTTGGGGATTCTTAGTCTTGCATCTTGGATAGAAAATGCTTATTGATGCACGCTCTTCCTCTTGCCCCTTATTAGCTTGTAAAGCATCTAATTGAGAACCCATTTCTCCTAATCTATCAGTTTTGAATTTTTCCAATAGGTTTCTTAATTCTATCCTTGTGACTCTGCCAGAACTAGAGGTATTTGCTTTTGTATTTCTATTGTAGGGTTCCCAAATATTTCTCCCAACTTCTCCCCTACTTCTAGAGTAATTTATACACGTCTCACAAATTTGTGCAAACGTTTTGTGAGATATGTCGCCATATGTCATGAGATTAAGGGTTTCTACCGGGTCTTCTGAGATGCCTCTAAGGATGAGTGTTCATATTGAATCTTATCGAAGGTCATTATATTTAGACTTGTCTAATACATAATTAAAACTTTTGAGATAATATTCTAAGCTCTTGTCTTTGAGTTGTTGTATCTTAAAAATGTCATTTCGAGAGTCTATAGGTTTGAAATACTCTTGATATTTCTGTAGGAATGTGGTTTTCATATATTCCCAAGTTCTGATACTATACTCTCCTAATCCCATGAACCATCTTAAAGCGGAATATTTCAGTGTAGTAGGGAAAAGTTTCATTTTACAAAGAATGTCAAAGTCGAACAGAAATGTGTTTGGGTCTTCATTACTTTTCCCATAGAAAATATGTAGTGAAGAAGGGGGATGTTTTTCATATTTACATCCTGTGCAGTGTCTAGGATAGGAAACCCAAAGGTAACCTTAGTTCGATTTTCTACTTCTTCTTCTTCCTCGTCATTTCTAACTTCATCGTGATCTTCATTTTCTCCCCATCTCTCCATGTAGATTTGATTTTTAAAGAGAGTGTACCTAGGAGGCTCCTTTCTTGGTGATAATGAGGCATCTCAAGGTTATTTATCAGGGGAGATCTTCCTCTGATGATAGAAGTTGTCAGCCGTATGTTTATTAGGTTCTACAGGGAGGGTAGGTTCTACTGTGGATGTCTCAATCTGTGAAACAACTGTGTTTATTGAGCTACCAAAGAGATATTTTACCTACGCAGGATCAATGAAATTGATGAAGTTCGGATCCACTACTAGTGAGAAAGTTGTATAGTTATGTTTTGGTACTAGTGGAGGGTTAAGGTTTTCCAATGGCTGACCCTCTTGAACCTCTTCGGGAATGGGGTCTTTAGAACTTCCTACCAGCATTTCTCTACCTTATATGGCTCCTCCTATAAGATTCCCTTTAGGTCTCCAAGAAGAACTACTTCCTACGTGTGTCTTCCAATACCTTTCAAATGAGTTAGTAGTTGGGGTGGCATGCCCCCCGTAAATGTTAGTAGGAATTTTGACAGAGTTTTGACAGCTAGTTCTAATGTATCTACCTTTTGAATCTCTAGGTCTGTTCATGAAAAACTAAACTAAATGAAAACTTACAATACTATTATTACTGTTGGGTTTGGGGGCGCCTGTTACAACATATTTGTAGGTTCTTACCTCTCGTCTTATCGCTTCCCTGCCACCAACCTATTGCTAAACTTCATAGGGAAATTCTACCTATTCTACCTTACAGAACAACTCCACGGCAATGACACCAAAATGTTGGGTGTTTTATTGTCTTAATAAATTCACCAAATATTTAATTTATCGGCCAAGGTTTGTAAACTTGGAGTAGACACAAAATATATGCTAAGGTAGAAGGGTTCCTAGGATATCGTAGAAATATTTTAATAAATAAAAGATTGAAAGATATTTCAAAATGAAAAATCGAGTCAAACTTCAGAAATACAACTACTAAGCTAATTAGACTTGACCAAAACCAATAGATCAGAGTAGTATCAATCTATAATACTCTACTCTATGAACAATAACTAAAAATATATAAACGATACTATTCTAAGAAACAAGACTTTATCGAAAGTAAACTACTCTTTATAGTGAAGCCTATTGATCGATTATTCGGCTTCTAATCTAGGAACTAGAAAGTCTATGAACAAGTTCAGAACCCTAACTATATGAAGACAAGAAATTCTAATATACCTAAGAAATTCAATAGTTAAACTACACATGCATTTAACAAATACTCAAAACTAAGATAAATTATCTAATTCCATTCCCCTTGAGGATTCTGAGGATATGCATCAAATGTGACAGGAACTGGAGAAGGTGTGTCAAAATGACTTTCAAAGGTAACAAGGAAATTGAATGAGAGTAAATCTAATTTAACCTCTACAAAGATATGTAAACTAAAAAGTGTCCAATTACAAGTGATTGTGAACATTGTAATCTACTCTTTATTCATGAGCCAATGATACTTTAAGTATTTGAATTAGAATGCTAATTAACAACTAATGTATTAACAAGGAACCAAGAGCATGTATTTCTAATGACTATTCTGAAATTGGAAACATGCAAACAATTGTGCTATCCTATGAAGTATACTGATCAACAAAAGTTTTAAAGAAATCTAAACATATGGAAAATTACTTGGAAAATGTAATCTAGAATCAAGTAGAAAACTTAGTAAAGATATTTTATTTCTGAATCCAATGCTATCCTATGAACATCTTCATCAACTATAGAATAAGGAGAACGGATCCTATGCTTGAACTAGAAATGATGATCAAACCATAAAGAACTAATGTACTTTTTAGAAAATGAAATTAACAAGTTCTAAAGCAATGATAAATTAAGAAATCAGAGATAAAAGAAACATAATTCAAAAAGTGCACTAAGGAAAAAAGAAATGAAAGATAAGAATAGTTATGGAGCTTAATAGATACTTTATGTGGTTCGAAATAAGGTCCTAATTATATATATGGCTACTGGTTAACTACATAAAATAATACAATTCAAAAACTTGAAAAACTGAACTTTAAACAAGCATAAAAACAAAGCAGGAAATATTAAAGTCCGAATAACAGTCCAGATGACAGTATAGAAAGACTATTCAAATGACAGTCCGGATGGCAAAAAACAATGTAAATTACGAAATAACCAACCTAAATGATCTTGACACTAGCTAGTTTATGCATATGAGGCTATAGTGCAGAAAAGACAATAACTAAGCTATTTAGCAATTGAAATAACATAAGAGCAACTATGCTAATCTACATCTAAGGAGATAAATCATTTCTTATTGTATAATAAAATAAGCTAAAATATAAGTGAATTTAATCTATAGCTACAAAGGAATTAACAGAGTTGAACCTAACTATGAGCTAAGCCTGAAACATTAAACTAATTAAGCTCTAGTTAATTACAAATGTAATCTCGAAAAAAAACTGAAAGAAAGGATGAAAGGAACTATGCATGACCAATCACTCTAAATTCTGAAAATATAAACTATATTAACAACATAACATAAATTATATTAACAACAAAAAATATACGTTACAGGAGACAAAACAACATCAACTACAGGAAAATCAAATTATATACAAAGGCTAAAAAAAAAAATTACTTATCTACAGAAGGAAATAATAGAAATATACACATGGAAGACCTATGGTTGTTGAGGGGCCCTTCTCAGCAATCAGGGGCTGCGTATAAGTCAATCAATCACCCACAGAAGACGAAAACATACATCCACAACTGAAATAGAATTTTATTAAACTTGGAACAGAGTTTTATAGAATTTCTATGTCGATGACTAGCTACTAGCTCTCGTCCAAAGATGTCCTTTTATAGTTTTACAATAGAGGATCAGGTCGACCCTTTTAGTGGCCGAATGCTCTAATAATAGGTAGTCTTAACTACTGAGGAAACAACTGTAGAACGGTTCACAACAGTGCACACGTCGTCTGCCCGATTCCGTGGGCGTTGGTTCTCCTCGCACAAGCAGCTAGTGCATTGATCTCCTTTGATGTGGGAAGAGAATGCGGTGTTGAGCTGAGCGAGCACGAGCTCAAATATTCTAGAATGAGGGCTCACGCACCATGAGGGATGCATGGCCAACAGAACCCATGGAACTATTTTTGCTTTTAGTCCCCTGGAATATTCCAACCAATGAATCCACGAGTATGAACGGAGGGATGTATGACGGTTTGAATGCAGCTGGGCATCTTCGGAAAGAACGTGCATCTGAATGGAGGCCTGTTTGAAAACAATAGCCTACAAAACAAAGTCTATATGCTAAGCACATCTAAAAATGTCACATGATTGTTAATAAAACCATGAAATAATGAAAATTAACCAAGACTTGTGTGATATTCAAATACATTCATGCTTGGCTTTAATTGATGGTATGAATGGCAAGAAGTATGCCAAAAAATGACAAAATTAATGCCGACAAAGAAATTTAACAACAAAAAATGATGACAAAATCGGGCATCGAAAATCTGTTGATGCAAGAGATGGCACATTGATCGTATTTTGTCCTTGTGGTTCAACAAACTGGCTCGGGGGTTCTGGATAAAGTAAGACTTGGATGCTCTAGGAGTTGGTTGGGAGGGATGACATCTTTAGTTATGTTTTCCCGATAGTGGTGTCACGTTCCCTACTTGATTTCTTATGTGTTTTAGTATTGATAATTTGTAAACTGAGTATGGATTTGAATCATAAATACATTTTAAAAATTAGGAATTATACTATGTATCTGTTCCTAACCTTTCCTATTTTCATGTTATGGTTTAGTATAAACTATTCTTTATTATGGAATGTAAAATAATCACAGATCTCATTATCTTGGTTTGAGAGTCATTATGCAAACATTATATGCATTTCCACGCTAAACTTTGTTTGGGATACCATACCTAGATCAGGGAGCATTAAAGTTTAGATTAACTAAAATATTTGAACGAATGTCATAATCAACCAACCCAATACTCGAAAAACTAGAGTAATGCCCAATTCATAGATCTGGGTAATATTTTTAAGTATTTTTGCATATTTTCTTTTAGAATATTTTAAATGTATATTCAAACTAATCGTATACCCTAGGATTTGAGACTTTTCTTACATAGTTTATCTCTGTTCTAGACTTTATTAAAATATAAATTAATCTAATTAAAACTCTGTTTTGTGAGTACCTATAGTTGCGACCAAATTTCATTAACATAGTTAGTAATGAATTTAAAGGAGGAATTACTACGTAAACCAACAATCAAATATCCCCAATGAGAAATCAAGGAATGTATTCACTAAATAAAAGGATTGCAGACAGTCACATAAAATATCATAAATATATAGAGTAGAAGAAAAAGGCCTTTTCACTCAAAAAACATCTAGATCATGAATCTCAAGATCGATGTGTTAACTCAGTGTTAATCAATTATACAATTGTTGTTAGTTGGGTATTCATACCCATTTGGAACGAAATCTAAAATAGACTCTTTTATAAACAAATCAATATATGACCAACACATAGATCTGCATAATAACTCAAACAATAATAAGATCTAGTTAAATTGCAGGGTAAATCTTTTCCAAGTCAATAACACATTACAAATGAATAGTCATGGAACTCATGCATCTATACCCTAGGTTAGATTGAGCTGATAGAAATTTTTAAACAAACAACAGGATCACAAAATCCAAGTGTAAATACACTTATTCCTTTAACATGTTAAAACCAATTTTACATTCGGATTGAACCTAGTTTTCCATTTGTCAATATTATCGTGGATGTAAGCCCATCTATTGGCATCCATCCTATAGAGCAACAAAATAAATAACATAATGTACATCCGAATAGGATGACAATACAAACACTTTTAAACGTGAACAGCTGTGAAGCCATTTTGTTAAAAACTCTAAGTACAAACCCATAGGGGTTTAAAAAAAACAATTAAAACTTACTTTCGCAGTGGTTGTGAAAGCCCTATCCACTTGTGGGATGTGAACCCAATGGGAAACCATTGTAACCTTAGTTTTACTTAAACCTTACCATTAACGTATGGCAGATCCATTGGTGAAGACCAAGCATAACCGCGTTGGTGGATATGTGCACAACAACAATTGAGGAGCGTTAGTATTGTTTCTAATGACAATGTTAATGAATGAATTCTCCTTACTTAAACATAATTAGAGAAATTTCCTCACCTCTGGAAGGGAAGAAGGGGGCCTGAGAGGAGGTGACCCTATCGCCACTCTTTCTAGGACATGTTTAGCGACTTGTACTCACCAGCAACCTTGGGTTAGTGCCTTGTCGAAAACTATAAATCCTTTTGAAAGAAGTAAAAAAAACAAGCTTAGAATATTTACTTGAACCCAAGTTTGGATGGTAAAGGTGAAGCAAGCAGACCGAAAACCTCTACACTTCCTCTTCCTTCACCTGTCAACTAGTTAACAGAGTTTAAACAAAAAACTTTCTTTTTATAATTGAATATTTTATCAAATCTTGCAGGAAAAAGGATAAAATTACCCTTGATGAATGCGTAGAGGGATAGGGATCGGATCCTCCTAGGTTTACCCTTTTTTTCTTCTCCTTTTACTGCACACAAAACATAAAACTGTATGAAAAAAACTTGTAACAACCATTAAAATATTTTAAGTCAATTTTTTTTACAAAATGTTTCATAGGAGTCTTTCTCCCTACCTATTTAAATATATGTGGGATGCAAAGCCTCTGCAAACACCAAGAAGGAGAATGGACTTCTATTCATAACCCTGTAGCGAAAAAACCAGGACAAGGTTGTAATGGCGACAACATTTCAATAATTCACTGATAAAAACCTCCAAACAAAACTCAGGTGCAGAGTGAAACATTTGTATTCTTTAACATACCATAAAAATCCAAGGCAAGACCGTGTAATCCAGCCATGAGTGGTTGAGTATTTTCTTCCACAAGAACAACATTACATACCAATTGAATGTGAATAAAACTATAAGACATCATGAAATCCACACTAAAAACCTATGAAAAACCCTTTCTTAAGATCTGGACAGGTGGAGGGTCGAGATTCCCCTCGGTCCACAATGCATCTAAGCAAGCTCTACCATTAAAGTCATCTAGTTGTGTTGTCAACTCACAGCCAGGACTAAGATTTAAATATTTATGGCATACATTAAAAACATATTCTCTGGTGTCCCCTTGTACCTCTCGTTATTTAATTACAAACCAAACATTATAATATAACACCCAACGTTATGTAAGGTTGTGGATAGGGTCACCACTATGGTGATTGTTATCACCATAATCGTTTTTAAACATAGAATCAAAATTTAAAATCAAGGCATGAGCTAATCCTTCCAACATTTATCAAATATTTTTAATATACCCCATTTCCATCTTGTTTTATGAAGGTAGGTTTATGAACGAAGAGTAGCTAGGACAATCCTTAGTTTTTAGGCTTAGGTCCTACGAAAACCACACTTTAAAAATAAACCCCAAAGGACCGAAAACATCACCTTGGCAATACTATGTTAAGTTCATCATAATTCAGAGAAGAATCCCCAAGTGGCATAACATTTCCATCAAACATAGAACCAATGCAAGTTAAAATTACATGCGTAAATACATGCGACGATAATTATAAGATGTCGCGGCCAACAATTACATGTTACGACAAAATACTAAACAATAGAGTAATTATTTTTTTACTTATATAAGGATTTTATAAGTTTGTGAATGAATGGTATCAAAGCATGGTTATAACACTTGGTCTAAACGATCCCAACACTAAAAATGAAAAAAAACAGAAAATTAACTTTATCTTGTTGTGGTTTGACTCTCTTACAAACAGGAAGAGAAGAATAACCTTGTTTTTGGTAGGAAATTGTGGCAAATGTGGGAATGTATGCTGAAGAGGAATCGCATCCTAGGAATCCAGTAAAAAATGAAGAAGGTAACATAAGAGATGGCGAAATATGGGTAAAATTAAATGAAAGCAGGAATGATAAACCATATGAATTCCAACAAATAGTAAAGGAATTAAGGGCAAAACTAAAATGAGTTAAATAAGACAATGAACGTATCCTACAAGCACAAGAAGAGTTAAATAACATTCTGCTACATAAACTGCATGAGAAAAATAAGGAACCAGAACTTAACATGGACAAAACTACACCTTACAAACGTAAGGGAAGGAAACTGGAGTTTTCCAAGCATGAGACTGGATCTTCAAGTGAAGAATCAACAAATCATAATACTAAAAAACATAAAGATTCTAGTGAAAGTAATGATAGTAACCAAAAGAAAAAGAAATACAAACCATATGAAGAAATTTCGGGTGAATTCAAAAAAATCAAACCACCTATATTTAATGGAGAGATTGAGAAGGGAGAAGAAGCAGAAGTTTGGTTCTCTGGAATGAAGAAATATTTCCAAATTTATAACTATTCTGTTGAATTAAAAGCAAAAATGGCCATCTATAACTTAACATGAAAAGAAGATATCTGGTGGCAAGACGTAAATAAAGTAAAAGGCATAAAAGAACGTTATGCAACGTGGAAAACCTTCAAGAAGCATTTAAAAAAAAGTATCTCTCATAACAGTATTACGAAGAGAAAGCTAAAGAATTTTACGAGTTAATATTAGGTGCCATGACTATGAAGGAACTCAACAGTAAATTATTAAGTTTACTTCGTTATGTATGTTGTATCATTGATGAAAAACAAAAAATACATCGCTTTCTCAGTTATTTACCTCTTATGCTCAAAGAGAGGATTGAGTACGATAATTCGAAGACTGTGGAAGAGGCAATGATAAAATCAAACTTCTTTTATGATCATAATAAAAATAAAGGGGAAAACATACCTAACTGGAAAACAAAAAGACATGACAACTTTGATCAGAAAAAGAAAAATATTAAGTTTTATAAGAACATTGGGAATAAATACTGGGGATATTAGGGAAATAATTATAAAAAATTTAAACCACTGAATCCTACAACAAAAGAAAGGAAACCACCCACTTATTTTGATAAAAATACTGCACAAAGGGAACCACTAAAATGATGGGAATGTGGTGAGCCACGTTACTTTAAATACTATCCCATAAGAAAAAAAACTTTGAATAATGTGCACTCAATTCAAGAAGCTACTATAGAAGGGGATATGTAAATAAGCATGCGAGAAATCAGTGTAGCATTGGAGAATCGATAAGCATACCATCAAACATCAATTGTCGAAATCGAAGGTATGATAAAAAGACAAAATATTGATTGATCCAGGTGCGAGTTTCAGTTATGTATCACCTAGAATTGTAGAATTCTATAAATTATAACAAGATACATTTGAAAAATCTTGGCAGGCATAACTTGCTATAGGAACAAAACAGAAAGTCACTAGTTACGTGAAAAACTATGAATTTATTATGAATGAATTGAAGAGACATGCTGACTTACATGTATTACCATTAGGGTCTTATGATTTGATGATAGGAATGGACTGGTTAGAGAAACATAGAGTTATGTTAAACTGCTATGATAAAACTTTCACATGTTTAAATGATAAAGGTAATACCATTATTGTAAAAGGAATTCCCATAAATGTTACCATATGAGAGATCTCTTCCTTACGGATGAAAAGGTCTGTACGTAAGGGATGCAATTTTTTTTTAGTCTATGTAATGGACGACAAAGAGAATGATAATCAACTTAAAATAGAGGATATACCAATTTTAAAAGATTTTAAAGACATATTTATAGAATAAGTTCCCAGACTACCTCCAAAGATGGATATAGACTTTATGATCGATTGGTATTGGGGGAAGTACCAACATCAAAATATCCCTATCATATGAAAATAGTAGAGCGTACTAAATTTATATCACAATTACAGGAACTAATTGATAAGAAGTGCATTCGACCTAGTGTTTCCCCTTGGAGAGCATTGTTGGAGGAGCTAGTCGGTGAGCCGACTAGTCGAGTTAACTGACTAACTCAAGATTAGGTCAGCCTCCAAAGGTAGTGTCGGTTGATCGAACCGACAAGTAATTACTCATAACCGTTTTGAAAATCATATATATTAGGCTGTTGAGACATTTGAGAACTTGGTTCAGTATTGATATATGTATGGACCCTCATGTGATGCTATAATATAATCTGTTATTCCTTTACATGTTCTTGTCTCTTGTTTCTATATGTGTATATGATTCTTTATGTGTATTATTGGTAACCTTGTATGATCTGTGAGATTACAACATTGGTTTTGTTGCCGGTAGTACATATATGGATGGCATGACCATGCGTAGATGATATCAGAGCAAGATATTAAGAATTGGTGGAAGTGTAAGATTGCAAATTACTTACAAAACTACGCGAGAAGGAACAGATTAACCATTGCTCAGGCAAAGGAGAAATTCTTCACCGAAACACATGAGAAGTTTGTAGAGTCGGTTCCTTAGCTGTTGAAAAAACTTATGGATGAAAAATCCAGAAGCAACTAAAGACCAAGAGTTACTAGAGAAACTGATTGGAGGGGGATGAACAAACTTGTCGAAGTGGTTTGAAAATATCACAGACAAATTTTGTGAAGAACAAGCCATGGAGGAAAGAGTCTCGGTCGAAATCATTGAGAAAATGTTTTATACAAAACTCACTATTGAATTTTCATATGCTAAGCTATATCATTAGTATTTCATTTCGATTTCATAACAAAAGCATATAAACAGGATCATTGAAAGATAGACAAGCACAACCATACAAAAAGAACACAAAGATTTATCTTGGGAAAACCCTAAAGGGAAAAACCCAGCAAAAGCTTCCTCAATATAGATGCCCCAAAAGATAAAAGATAAAACCAACAAGGAGACCAAAGCCTGATCCTCCTCCTTCTCCAGTTACTTCTCTCTTCTCCACTAGTGCGCTACACAAGTGAGAGTGTGTGCTTCAAATGAGGAGCGCCACACCTGTATTTATATTCATACGTTCACTTTAATTATCACATTCGACATGTAGTCTCGAGTTAATCATGTAGGCTCAAGTTACACATGTAGGCTCAAGTAACCACATCGGGGTGCTAATGACCCACCTTTACAATTATAGGGGACTACCTCATGACTCTTATTAGTTCTTCCAATTAGAAGCATCGAGGTAAAGTGGTTCTCCCGATAGGACCATCAGGGACCACAAAAAGATACATATAGAATATTCTTCGAAGTTACAATATTTCAACACTCCCCCTTAATAAGAAGGGTATTCTACAACAACATCAACACCAACAATAAAATATAGGACATCGTCAACATCATCAGGGTAACACATCTATAAATCATTGGAAGCTTTTCAACATCATGTAGTCTTCATATTCAATCTTTAGTCTTCATCATCATTAATACTTTGACCGCTTCGATCAGCAACATCTTCAGCATTTTGATCTTTCAATCAGCAACGACATCTTTAGCACTTTGACCTTTCGATCAGCAACATCTTCAACACTTTGAATTTTCGATCAACAACAACATCTTCAGCATTTTAACCTTTCGACCAGCAACATCTTCAGTACTTTGACCTTTCGATTAGCAACAACATATTTAGCACTTTGACCTTTCGATCAGCAACATCTTCAGCACTTTGACCTTTCGATCAGCAACATCATCATCAACACTTTGACCTTTCAATCAGCAGCAACATCATCATCATCATACTCTGATCTTTTGATCAGAATCATCATCATCACACTCTGATCTTTCGATCAGAAACATCATCATCATACTCTGATCTTTCGATCAGTACGTCATCATCATACTCTGATCTTTCGATCAGTATGTCATCATCATCATACTCTAATCTTTCGATCAATACGTCATCATCATCATACTCTAATATTTCTATAAATATGGAATCATCATCATCAGCTACAACCTACAATCCACAACTCAAAGACAAAAAGTATTTGGATCACTTTTGGACTTAAATTCCAAGGATGATGCAATCCCACCACATTCTCGACAACCAAAGTTACCGGATTGATTATGGGAGAATCAATCCCTACCGCTTTAGGACTAAGTCCAAGGATGATGCAATCCTACCACATTCTCGAGGACCGAAGCCACCAGATTGATTACGGGAGAATCAGTCCCTATCACTTTAGGACTATGTCCAAGGATGATGCAATCCTACCACATTCTCTAGGACTGAAGCCACCAGATTGATTACGGGAGAATCAGTCCCTATCACTTTAGGACTATGTACAAGGATGATGCAATCCTACAACATTCTCGAGAACCGAAGCCACCGGATTGATTACGAGAGAATCAGTCCCTATCACTTTAGGACTAAGTCCAAGGATGATGCAATCCTACCACATTCTCGAGGACCAAAATCACCGGATTGATTATGGAATAATCAGTCCCTATCACGTTAGGACTAAGTCCAAGGATGATGCAATCCTACCACATTCTCGAGGACCGAGGTCATCGGATCTATTATGGACAGATGTCCCACGATGATACAATCCCTCTTCATTCTCAAGGACCAAGGTCACCAAATCACTTTAGGGAAAGTTCACAGGGATGATACAATCCCACTGTTACATCACTACTCCGCCTTTCAGGGAAGGTCTTTTCGAACCACGCCAAGCTTGTCTTGAAAGTGTTCAAACTTCACTCAGGACAGAGGCTTTGTCCACACATCAGCAACTTTTTCATCAATACTCACATACTGGAGCTTTATGGCTCCCTTCTGTATCATATCTCAAATGTAGAAATACCTGATTTCTATGTGCTTTGATATGTCATGGAACACAGGGTTGTCTGTCATCTTTATACAACTTTGGTTATCACATAGATTCATGGTAGTGTCCAACTCTAGGTTGAATAATCCTGACATCAGCTTTTGAATCCATATGGCTTCACAACTAGCAGAGCAAGCTGCTATATATTCTGCTTCGGTTATGCTAAGAGAAACATTGGACTGTTTCCTGTTAAACCATGAACTCATAGCAGACCCCAAATAAAAGCATCTACCTGATGTGCTTTTCCTGTCTGAGATACTTCCAACCCAATCTGTTTCTATATAGCCATACAATCTGTAGTCATGGTTTCCATCATAATATAGACCAAAGTCTATAGTCCCTTTCAGATATCTCATCACATGTTTTGCGGCTATCAGGTGAACCCGTCTAGGTTGAACTAGATATTGACTCAAGGTGTTCACAGCAAAACAAATGTCTGGTCTAGTATTTGTTAAGTACATCAATGACCCAATGATATGTCTGTATTGAGTCACATCCATTAACTCTGATGAGTCATCAGCTAATAAATTCAGTTTAGAATCCATGGGTGTGGCCATGTCTTTGCATTCCAACATATCAAATCTTTTCAATATCTCTACTGCATACTTTCCCTGATTGAGAAAGATTCCTTCATACTTCCAAGGAAATAAAGTATTATACCAAGGTCTAAATTCTTCAACGAACTTCTTCTTGCATTCTACAATCTGTTTCTCATTCCCTGTCAAAAATAGATCATCCACATATAGTAATAGTATGACAGGTTCATCTTCTACAACCTTGTAGTAAAGGTTAGGATCGGCTTTACTCTTGGCAAAGCCCATGCTTGTCAGGAAACTATCTATTCTTCCATACCAAGCTTTGGGAGCTTGCTTCAGGCCATAGAGGGCCTTCTTCAACTTGCATACATGAGTCCATCTATCTTCAACTTCAAACCCTTGTGACTATTCGATGTAAAATTCTTCCTCAATCATTCTATTAAGGAAGGCTTGTCTTTAATTCATCATGGAAGAAACTACCATGATAGTTCTAAGGAAGTGTACCTTGCTTCCTGGAGCATTCTTCCTTCTTCATTCTGTATAGGTGGCTCTATTCTTGATATATACTTCTAGTGGGTCTGGTCAATAGAGTATGTCATGTCATAGTCTATTCTTTCTGAGGAAAACCACGAACCTTGCTTTGTACACTTGTTTCGATAGATCCATATGGAAGATACTACAGAATTCCCTTCAGATCTCGAAACCATATCGTAGACATCATTTCCCATGATCAACTATTACTCTTTGATCATAATTTCTTTCATAGCCAAAAAGGTTAGCATCAATGATGTCACCCAACTGTGTTACATAACTAGAGTGTGTCTGAGGCCTCTTCATTTGGTTGGGAAGTCTCGCCATTCTTTTCTTCATCTTGAGTTATATATTGTACCCATGGTGGTCTTCATCCTTCGAGGTGGATCTACTGCTCTCTGAAGCTCTTTCTTTCGTCATGGTGTCTCTGACCCTGGGAGCTTCAGATTCATGCTTATTGGAGTGAATCTTGAATTGCCATCACTTGTTCTTCAGAACAAGTCTCATCCTTCTTTTCTTGTAGGAGGTTGTACGGGACCTTCCCTACAATTCAAATGCACCAGTAGCATGGTTAGAACCATTTCATAGAACATATACATAATGACAAATTATTATGCATCATGAAACTGTTTTAGCCAATACAACATTCATCCATGTCTCACAGAAACTTTCTAGATGACATCATTGATATTGTGTGCTAATCCAATATGTCAGCAAGGAGGTTTCATTCTAGATAAGTAGTAATGGAGATGTGTATAGCATCATGAGCTACTTACTCATCACATGCATTTAATGCGAACATTCCATCATGCATAACACATCAACTGGATACAAAACAATATGACAATTGAATACTTATCTTTTATTTGTTTCATGGGTAGACTCCTTCTTGATCATTCTGCTTCATCATCTTATTCATTCATGAAATCATCATTTCTTATCCAAATGATAAGATGGATAAGAGGTTCTTCAAGAATTGAGTTCTTCATATTCCTCATCGCTTGAGGGATCTTCTTTGAATGGTGAGATCTTGATCTTCAATTTCTCCCATCTTCTTCTTCTCTTCTTATGAGTCGAGCTTCTTCTTCTTCCCAGAGTCAATTGAAAGTAATCACTTCCTTCTGGCATGCATTCCTCACATGAATGAATCCCATGATCCCAGAGGCCATTCAAGGTGGCTATAACCACTTCTGCATTCTTCACTTCTTCTTTTACCTATTTCTTAAGGTCATCTTCTGATGTATGTTCTTTCCTTCAAATAGCTTGGTCAAGGAATAAAACATCTCTTTCGGTGTCTTTAGGGAAGACACTTGTGGTACAAGTTGATTCGTGACTGAATCAGCAATGATCTTCTTGGCCTTGACCAAGTTCTTTTGGTATAAGGCTTTGAGCCTCATCTCCCTCTGGAACTGGAACCTCTCTACTCATGTAGGTGTCCAATTCATTTTCTTCAGAGAGATCAAATACTTCCATGCTTGTAATTTTTCAACTTCATCAAGCTTATCATCAAGCTAATGTGATAGATCACTTTTAAATGAGAACCTCAAATGAAAATAGCAAAAGATTAGATCTTACCGATTTGAGGTGTCCGTCCTGGTTCCGAAGCTGGCTGATCTAGGGATTGTTAGAGAAACCCTATTTTTCAAAACTTTGAATATTTCAAATATGATTGGATAGAAGTATATATCTCTTCAAATGGAGCTATCCAATGTACTCCTTTTCTGAAAACAGTGGAGGGAAGCTCCTGGAACAGGAAGCCCTAGTTTTCCAATTTCTTCTACATAAATGTGTGTTACTGTTTCTATGATATATCCTAAATTACTAATCCTATATGTCTATAAATTCACACTGAGGTAACAACGCATGTCCCTGTTCCAACACCATAGGTTTCATCTCAATTGGTTTAACCAATTGGTAATTATGATCATTTTCCCAAGGTGACCTGTTACAGGATTGTTAAGAACAGTGAAGTTGTAACAGACTGTCATGTGTCACTATTTCATCTTATGATTATGAAACTTATACCACAGAAAGTACAGTCCATGCTATTTCTGGAACATCTTTAGAAATCTAATTTGTACCTGTGTAGATCAAGGTATATCAATTCTCCCCAGGTGTCCTATTTAGGGATGAATTCTGGAAGAGGCTGGAACCCTAACTTGGAGGGATCATATCTCCCAGAATATAGTGCATATGAGGATGTATTTTGGATACACTATACATCCGGATTTTATCTTCGGCCTCTGAAATTTTCAGCTCATGAACCTTTGCCAATCTCGGGATATAGTGAATGTACTAAAACTTATCAGTTTTAGTATTTAGGGTTTTTCTAGTTCGGGGTCAAACTAGGGTTTAATTTTTCCGAAGTTTCACCGAACCAAAAATATTGATCCAGGTCTCTAAAATTCGATTTTATGAGGAGATCAATCCTATGCCGATCTCACTCAAAAATTCCTCTTCTGCAAGAATCCCTAATTTCCCGCACCGAAAACTAAAAATGCTCTGAATCGAATTCTGCTTCGATAGAAAGATGCGCCCTTCAATGGAGAGCCAGCCTAACCTTCTTTTGCTGATCGATTGTGGAGAGAGAATAAAAAAGTAAGAATCCTTAGCTTCAGTAGCTGCACAATGTCTTCTTTCAGGGTGGCTTTGATACCATGTTAAATTTTCATATGCTAAGCTAGATCATTAGTATTTCATTTCAATTTCATAACAAAAACATATAAACAGGATCACTGTATTAAATTGAGCACATAGATCTGTGGACAAACACACAACTCACATGATAGATCACACAATTTACTCAGTTATTGAAGAATGAAACAGTGCAAAAATGGCTTGCAGCTGTGAATGCTTTTCATTAATCAAAGAGTAATTAGATAGATAATTACAATGAAGTACAATGGCTTTAATAGCCACAAGCAATTCGAATCCACATGAGGAAGTTCAAATTGATTAGACTCTACTTGACTATAGGTAACCAAGACCTTGTCTAAATCACTATTGGAGGACTCAATAGTTAACTGACCTTTTCTAAACCATAACTGGAGTTCATCGGAGCTCTAAAACATAACTCAAGTGTTACATTCAGTGTTGACTAAGGTTAACTGATAGTGGTAGGTGAGAAATGCGCCCCACATGTGTTCATTCAAGTAAACCTAGTGCTAACTGAATGTAGAGGAATAGAACTGAATGTAACTGACTCCTAACTTAGCTTGACTAGTCATTAACTGAAGTGAACTGACCTTGGTTGGTTTCGGCACTCCCAGTGGCTTCCTAAATTGTAGGGATTGGTCTAGGAGGCTCCTAAACTGATGCAATCAAGTGCAATCAGTGGCAGTGAGTCTTAATTAGTGCTCCCCACACTTTAGTAACTGAAACATGTGCCCCAATTAGGTCAAGTGGACCCAATGGTGTTAATGACTATAAATAGACTGGATGGACTCCCGATTTAGACATATGACCAAATTTGGACAAGGGAGGATTAAAAATCCTAACACCCCCCCTGAATGCTAACTTGGACAATCTGTGGGCCCTGGTAACTAAGACCATAGGTCACCCATTACATCAAGTAAAGTAAAGTAACTACTCAAAAACAAGGTGCTCGGGAAAAACCACATGGGAAAAAATCCCCCCCTCTAATTAAGCAGGTAGAATCAGGATCAATCTGGTTCTTCTGTGCACAAGTATCATGGGGCCTGGCATGTGAACCTCTCCATCATTATGTCTCAAGGAATCTTCCTCTTTGGAAGAAGAATGATATGCTCAACTAAATCAGAAATATAGACAGTTGTCGGATGAAGACTGGACCCATGTAGAGCAATTGAAGTCAACTGAAAAGTGAGAAAAGGTTCTTGAGAATTCAGAGAATGTGAGGAACGCTCAAGAAACTGATATGTTGCATCCATGAACAGCAAACCATGAGTGGTAAGAACAACCCCAAGTGTTAGGAGCAGGTGTCCAGGCGGATGCAGAAAATCTTCCTCTTTACTAGTTCTGTGAGGAGATGAGCATGTGATCAATGGTAGAGAGGCACTGGGAATATTGAGAACAAATGCTTGAGCTCCATAGTCTGATATAGCTTCTGAAATAGATAATGAATCACATAATAAAATATCAGCAATTTTGAAGAGAAAGTGCGATACTTGATTTTTCACACTGGAATTGGTGAGAGCAGCTACAAGCATGCCTGAAGGATTTTGGATTTTAAAATATGAACCAAATAATATCAGATAAGAAATTAAATTAGATCTAAATAGGTTCAAAACAGATCCAAAACTGTGAAATGGAATCAAATCCCCAACAGCAGTTTTGTAGGAGACTTGTGGTACTTGTTTCTTCACATCGTTGATGAGAACAGCTACAAGTGGTACTGAAAGATTATGAATTTGATATATTAAACCAAGCAATATCAGATCAGATCTAAATAAGATCATATCAGATCCAATAAGGTTAATATCATATTCAAATAAATGGTTAACTAGGACGGTGGATGCACAGCTTTCTTCTTCTTCAAAATTCTGAATTTTGGTGCATGCAATCCTGCAGGAATTTGCTGGAAAATATGGATCATGAGGAGCAAATGGATCACTCTGGTAATCTGATATTTCTTCCAAACTATCCAAGGTATCACATATTTTCACATCAGCAGCAACATTAGAGGGAGAAAAATCAGATTTCTCTTCACTTTCGGAAGCAATTACTAGTAAATTTTGCACAAAATTTAAAATTAAAATCACTGGTGAATGTTTGCATGGAAGTGCGGCAGAATTTTTCTTCAATATCAGAGATTCGAATGTCTTATTTTGTTTCAGCAATATGAGAAGATGAGATATCAGAGATCTCATGAACTTCTGGAGCATCAGGAGAAGGAGTCACCGCATGGAGACTGTCTTCAATTCGAATTGACTGTGTAGAAGCTTCTGCTTCTTCTTTATCTTGAACAACTTCATCAGAGAGAGTGGATGCCAATATTTTTGGATCAAGGATGCTTATGGTGTTGGATGTGCTCTCCAAAGTGCTATTATGATCCTCATAAATCATTCGAAAGGTTCTGTCCAATCTTGTCCAGAGTTCCTTCTGGTCTTCAATAGATCTAATGAGGTAGCGCAAGCTAGGAGAAAGACCTGTTGCTATTGTTCCAAAAGCTCCGTCAATTTTATTCAGCCAGTTAATCTTACTAAAACACTCTTTACCAAGTCCAATAGACACCCGACAGAGACCTTGTCTCATTAGAGATGAAATCATTTCGAAGTTGTACCTGCAAAACAAAAAAATGATCCAGTAGGAGATCTGAGGAGGAGAAGTGCCTTGTTCGCCGAGGCTCTGATACCATATTAAATTGAGCACATAGATCTGTGGACAAACACACAACTCACATGATAGATCACACAATTTACTCAGTTATTGAAGAATTAAATAGTGCAAAAATGGCTTGCAGTTGTGAATGCTTTTCATTAATCAAAGAGTAATTAGATAGATAATTACAATGAAGTACAATGACTTTAATAGCCACAAGCAATTCGAATCCACATGAGGAATTTCGAATTGATTAGACTCTACTTGACTATAGGTAACCAAGACCTTGTCTAAATCACTATCGAAGGACTCAATAGTTAACTGACCTTGTCTAAACCATAACCAGAGTTCATCGGAGCTCTAAAACATAACTCAAGTGTTACATTCAGTGTTGACTAAGGTTAACTGACAGTGGTAGGTGAGAAATGCGCCCCACCTGTGTTTAGTCAAGTAAACCTAGCGCTAACTGAATGTAGAGGACTAGAACTGAATGTAACTGACTCCTAACTTAGCTTGACTAGTCATTAACTAAAGTGAACTGACCTTGGTTGGTTTCGGCACTCCCAGTGGCTTCCTAAATTGTAGGGATTGGTCTAAGAGGCTCCTAAACTAATGCAATCAAGTGCAATCAATGGCAGTGAGCCTTAATTAGTGTTCCCCACACTTTAGTAACTGAAACATGTGCCCCAATTAGGTCAAGTGGACCCAATGGTGTTAATGACTATAAATAGACTGGATGGACTCCTGATTTAGACATATGACCAAATTTGGACAAGGGAGGATTAATAATCCTAACACACTGAAAGATAGACAAGCATAACCATACAAAAAGAACACAAATATTTATACTGGAAAAACCCTAAATGGAAAAACCCAGCAAAAGCTTCCTCAATATAGATGCCCCAAAAGATAAAAGATAAAACCAACAAGGATATCAAAGCCTGATCCCCTCCTCCTCCAGCTACTTCTCTCTTCTCCACTAGTGCGCTACACAAGTGAGAGTGTGTGTTTCAAATGAGGAACGCCACACCTCTATTTATATTCATCCGTTCACTTTAATTGTCACATTCGACATGTAGGATCGAGTTACACATGTAGGCTCAAGTAACCACACCGGGGTGCTAATGACCCGCCTTTACAATTAGAGGGGACTACCTCATGACTCTTATTATTTCATCCAATTAGAAGCATCGAGGTACAAATTAATACAAGTGGTTCTCCCGGTAGGACCATCGAGGACCACAAAAAGATACATATAGAATATTCTTCGAAGTTACAATATTTCAACACTCGCTAAGCAGTTTCTTTGTTCCTTACTGATCATTTTGTTCAATTTCCTAATTGAGAAGGGAGTGGGCCATATCGTAGAGCCTCGTCCATCACTATGCGAACCGCCACCAAATATTAACTCGACGGAGAAACAGAAGAAGTGGGAAAAATTCATTGCCGAAAGGGAGTGGGATTATTTCCTAAGCAAATAAATAGAACTATCTGAGCTTTCTAAAGCATCAGGTGGGCTATGGGGGGGTAGCTTCTCATGTGTCGAGGTAGAGTAAAAAGGATTCTAGTCGACTGAAGAAACCATCATCGGCAATGAAAAGTTGACCTAAGAAGGAAATCGAACAAACAGTGACACACAAAGGTACGTCGGACTTGCAGAAGTTAGAAAGAGAGAAGAGGCAGAAAAGAAGGGAAGAAAGAAGAGAGCAATCTAGAGTGTTGCAAATAGGAATGACCACCGAGGTGACAGAACAAGAAGGAAATTCACCAGAGTCGGGTCATGACCAATAGGAAGAAGGGGTGGATGAGGTAGCATCACCCATGGAAGAAGATTTGTGGATAGAGCAGCGGGAAGCTCTCCAACTTGAAATTCCCCAGGAGATAAGACCTCTATCTCCGACAAATCTAAATACCCAAATACTAAACATTGTTGAAGAAGACCTATGACTAAGAGCTGGTGAGTTTGGTATATGGAGCCGACTAGACGACGAAGTAAATGATGATAATCATTTAGTAATCCGTCAACCAGAGGAAGGAAATTGGGTAAAACTTAAAGCATACCCTTCCAACCGAAGTATCCACTTGCTCAACCTGACACATGAAGAAGCACCCCCCATACCAAACACATCTTTACAAGAAACAGAACAGTCGAACTTGCAAGCACACCAGTGCAGCTGGACATCGACAGAAGAAGTCAACCTGAACCGACTACTTGGGGGAGAAGAAACAACAAATAAAATGACCGATGGGAATGAAAGTTCTGTTGACAACAGTTGTGAACAACGAGGTACGTAGAGTATCCCACTACCCCCACCACCACCCCTGCCATAGCCACCTCCCGGAGGAGACATTGACACTGACATGGGTCACGGATCAACACATATTCCCCTCTGTGAGGGTGACGAATACCCTAGACAACACTAGTTCATCTGTGAGTCAATATGGGAGGCCAATCAAGTTACGAGTGAAGAATGACAGATGGCATAGTTCTTTGGTGCTTTATGAAAAAGAGGACTAATTTGGTATATGACTTATATCGAGAGAAATCCCCAAGCGTCCAAAGCAGACATTAAGGCACCATTCTTATCTTTCTTTAAAACACTAGATGCAAAACATCTTGCAGCAAAAAAGTTGAAAACAACATCTCATAAACTAGTAGAGTCCATCCGGGAATATGATAAGCGATGGAAGGACCTCCTCAACCAACTAGACTATGTAATTGATGAACAATTATTAATTCGGTGGTTTCTTGTAGGTCTATCATAGAAAATCCGACGGCATATAAGCTTGGAGACATTTAAAACATATGAAGATGCACTTACAAAAGCTCTGCAGGTAGAAATGGATAAGTATTTTTCAGCATATCCCATCGATACTAGGATGGAAGAACAGCTAGAAATCATGCAGAAATATTTGAAAGAGCTGAACCTCAAAAATCAGGATACCTGGTGCACAAAATGCTCCATGGTCGGACACACTAAAGATAATTGTCGACAAGACATAAGTCGGCAAGACGTTCGTTTTGTTCAAATGAAATGCTTCTGCGACATTTGTAAAAAACATGGACAACATACAACAAAATATTTCCCATACAGCATGAAGAATGGAAAAGCATTTTGGTGCACAATCTATGAGGTAAAAAGTCACACAACAACCGACTGCCACTTAAACCTAAAGAATCGTCAAAACTATCAAGCAATCTACCAAATGAATGCAGTCGCATAGAAAAATGATAACATTCCAAGGAGCAATGATCAAAATGAACCAAATAATCAAAGATATGAAGGTCATCGATATGAGCGTTGGTTCGACAACCGTCATGGAGGATTTGGTAGTCGAGGACGATTTTCTGGAAATTGTGATAACCGACCACGATGACCTATCCAGTGCTTTACATGTTATAAACAAGGACACCGCTACGCAGACTGTCCATACAAGGATAGAACTGATATAAATTTTTGTACTAGCTGCGGTGTGGGAGATCACTCATTAGAGGATTGTCCCACCATGCTCGACAAGATTAATAAAAATAAAAACGTTAATGTCTTATCATGTGTTTAGAAACATGATGTAATACATACAAAAAACCTACATATAGTAAATCAACAAGGGACGAAAATTGGAAATGATAATCCATGTATAAGCAAAATTAAAGAAACAAAGGATTACCCTAACCCGACAAAACAAAACAAGTTATATAACGATGCATCAAACATGTTTCAGGAATTTGCTAAACAGGAAGAAGTCGATGACAGACAACAAAACACACTCGAAGAACTAGTCAATTTAATAAAGAATGATAAATCGTTGTCTCAATTTATTGACTTATTATATAATATGAAGCACAAAAATAATACAAATAAACAAACTAAAAACATATGCAGTTTCAATAAAAGAGACAAGAGTGATTCCGACCCACTTGTCGATCTTGAAATTGAAGGATATCATGTCCGACAAGTCATTCTCGACTCTGGTTCACAAGTAAATATTATGACACAAGATACATGGGAACAGTTGGGTAGACCCCGACTGAATGAATCAGGCATATATTTAAAATTGGATGACCAAGGACTAATTGAACCAATCGGGGTTTGGAGAAATGTTGATACAACAATAAAAGGCATATCGACTAAGATCGAATTCAAAACTATCGACCCTAAGGAAGGATCTAGCTCCTTCCCAGCCCTAGTAGGTCGACCATGGGGAAGAAAAATGAAAGAATCAATATCCTTAGACAAAGAAAGAATAAAATTAAAAGTGAATGGACAGAAAGTTATTATCCCCATTCATGCTTCCCAAGGTGAGCCTTGGACCGAACCTATTGATAAAGAAGTTCACATTTGACAACTATACCAAATACACAATAATGAAGATTATACTGAACCCAATAATTATGGTGAACTTCATCTAGGGAACCAAGAATCGGTCGGATACAACTCAGATGCAGAATTATATGATTAGGAGATTGAAAATTATGAAACATAAGCATGAGGTTGCTGGACCATTCAAGCTATCCAGAATAAATCAATCTGACAATGATTTTCTATATCAACAATTCCAAAAACATTTGAGAAAATAATAAGGGAATAACCCTCATTAGCACCAATAAAAACAGATACTAAACAAAACCCTCACCAACTCTTCATGTAGAACAAGTCTCTAAGAACCTATGTGAACATGGCCGACTTCAAAGCCTAGTCGAAACATTTACAGGACAAGCTACTCAATGGTGGGATACTCACCAGTCGAGACTGCAAACATGGACAACAACTTCAACTTTCTTCATAGAAATATTTGGAGGAAAGAAGTAAACAAAACAGGCTCAAATACCTGTCTTCACCCAAGGGAAAGATCCAGAATATCATATAAAATATGTGAAACAGAGTGGAGAAGACTTGGTTACAAAGATGAATGTATATGGCCACACCTGTTTCCCTCGAAATTAGATGACCTACCTAACAAGTGGTACAAAATGGAAGAAGCATAAGGCGAAACATTCTTATGGAATTAACTTAGAGAAAATTTCATCAAGGACTTTAGCTTTATACCGGAAGACACAAAACTAGTCGAAGCTACAAAATAGATAAAAACATTTATACAACCGACTAGTAAAGAATCGACACAAAATAGAAGCCAACCAAATATAACATGCTATAATATTCGGTCCGACAAAATACCACAGTCAATAAATACATAGAAAATGAACACACAGATGGGAGGAGTTTTCAATGGAAGATCAATCACCCAAAAACAATCAGACCAATTAAAACAATATTAAAAACTGAGTCAACCGACAAAAATGACAGCGACCGAATGATAGTAGCATACTTTCCAACAACATTTTCACAATTCAAAGAAGGAAACCGACAGATTAATGAAAGTAAAGCACCAAAATTTATGGATGCAAAAGTAAAAACTAAAGAAATTGACATTTCTGATGATAATAGACTGAAAATGGCAAGAATTGGTGACTACTAGAGCGAAGAACAAACCACAGAGATCGTCGACTTATTAAAATAATTTCAATATGTATTTGCACGAGACTACAAAAACTTGAAAGTATTAGTAGCATAAATGGGTGAAATGAAGATAAACATCAAACCTAATGCCCAACCTATCAAGAAAAGACCTTATAAGTTAGCTCATAAATATAAAGAATTAGTCAAAAAGGAGATTGACAATATACTAACAGCTGGAATCATTTACCCCATTGACCAGTCAGAATGGGCAAGCCCAATGGTCATCCAACCGAAAAATCATGACCCGACAAAACTACAAATCTGTGTCGACTTTCGTGAATTAAACAAGGTTACCTTAACAGATCCATTCTCGACTCCATACACCGATGAAATCATAAACGAAGTCGCAGGACATGAGTTCTATTCATCTACGGATGGATTCTCAAGATATAATTAGGTGCCAATAGCTAAAGAAGATCAAAAAAAGACAACCTTTATATGTGAATTTTGTCCATTTGCATACAGAGTCATGCCATTTGGTCTCAAGAATGCACCCACAGTGTTTTCAAGGATAGTTGTCAAGCCATTTCAAGAATACATCTACAAAATGATGGCAATATACTTAGACGACTGGACGATCTACTCGATGCTGAAAGACCATTGTAAATGATTAAGGCTTATGCTGGAACGTTGTTGACAGATTCAATTATATCTCAACATAAATAAATGCATATTATTAACCCCTATAGGAATATTATTAGGGAATATTGTATGCAAGGAAGGTATCAAAGTCGACTTTGCAAAGATAAAAAAATATCCTCGACTTAAAACCACTAATGAACCCAAAACAGGTCAGAGCGCTATTAGGGCATACAGGATACTATAGAAAATTCATTCACCACTACTCTGATATGACATACCCTTTGGAAGAACTGTTAAGGGAAGATCAAGAGTTTAACTACATAGAAGAGTGTGATATGTCCTTTGACACATTGAAAAGAAAACTAGTTGAAGCACCTATTCGTCGATTCCCGAAATGGTCGTTCAAATTTCATGCGCACATTGATGCTTCAGGATTAGCAAGATGAGCATTCTTGACACAATTTGAGGAAGACATCATGGATTACCCAATCATATACAGTAGTAGAAAATTAAACAAAGTTGAATGCAACTATTCCACAACAGAAAGGGAGGCATTATGGATGGTCTTTTCTCTTCAAAAGTATCGACACTACCTACTAGCTAACCCCTTCATATTTTATACAAATCATCAAGCATTAAAATACCTTGTCAATAAACCTTTGCACCATGGGAGAATCTGTCGTTGGCTATTACTATTCCAAGAATTCAAATTTGAATTAGTAGTTCGACCAGGACGACTGAATATCGGGCCCGACCACTTGTCAAGAATCGACACGGGGGAGGAGCCGACAGGAGTCGAAGATGATCTACTAGATGCACATCTATTCCGAATAGAAGCTGTTCTTGCAGAGTTGGAAGAAATAGCTCAATATTTTGAGAACGGTCAAGCAATAGATGGAATGAGCACGAAAAAGAAACAAATTTTAGCCATGAAAGAAGCCCCATACACCCTAATCAATGGACTCCTATACAAAATGGGTCTAGACGAAGTACTCCATCGACGTGTGTTAGAACATGAACAAGAAAACATTATGCATGAAGCACACTATGGACCAACAGGAGGACATTTTCTGTTGGATACAACTGCAAAGAAAATCCAATAATCAGGTCTATGGTGACCGACACTATACAAAGACTGTAAAAAGTTTGTGAGCAAATCTAATTGCTACCAGCGAATGGGTCGACCACTACCTAGTACCGAAATGCCTTTAATATCAGTAAACCCAAGCCTCACATTTGAGATCTGGGCTATCGACTTTATAGGTCCATTTCCAGTCCCAGCAAAAAGGACAGGTGCAAGATATATTATAGCAGTAGTCGAATATGCCACTAAATGGGCAGAAGCAAAACCTGTAGACACCTGTTCTAGTGAGGTAGCTGCTAAATTCATATATGAAAACATTATCACTAGGTTTGGTTTCCCTATAACCTTAATCGGTGACCAAGGCTCACACTTCATCAATAAAACAATTACAGCATTGATACAACAGTTCAAAATTGACCATCGACGAAGCACAGCCTATCACCCTCAGTCGAATGGAGCAATAGAAGCACTCAACAAAACACTGACAAGAGGTTTAACAAAAATATGCAATACCGACAAAGATGATTGGGATGATAAAATCCCTGCAGTATTATGGTCATATCGAGCAACATATAAACGTTCAACCAACCAAACACCCTTTCAACTAGTCTATGGCCAAGAAGCAGTCATCCCTTTACATTTTCGACAGCAGACACCGGTAATAGCCGACATCTTACATATCAATGTCGAAGAAGCAATAAAGGATTGACTTATAAAATTAACCAAACTATAAGAACACCAACTGTTTGCTATACAATAGTAAGAAGTCCAGAAACAACAAAAAAAGGCTTGGCATGATAGAAACATTAAAAATAAGAATTTGTCGGTCGGTGACGTTACATTATTATACAATAGTCAGGTGAAAGGAAAACCAAAAAAATTACACATAGAATGGATGGGACCATATATTATCGAGGAAATCAATTCCAATGGATCATTTCGATTGAGAACATTACAGGGCACAGTATTTCAGAAGCTGGTAAATGGTGCTCGCCTAAAACGGTACCAAAACTATAAAAAAAAATGGTTTTATAACTGTTACAAAAACTATAAAAAGAAAAAAACCTAAAACCCAAAAAAGTATCAGGAACAATCAAAATGAACTTCGACAGGCGTAGTATACCATTTGACAATAATCGACACTTATACCACCGACATACCACAGATCGACCATACTTCCATCATCGACAAGAGGATAAAAACATCAAATCAACTCATCATGACTACAATAAAAGGGAGCGCCAAAACTAGAATGTATTAACTCAGTTGTCATTAGAGCATCCTTCACCATCAAATCCACCATTAATAACACCTTCGACTGTTAGGATTAACCTTGACTTGAGATCAAGTCAAAGGTGGTTAGGTCTAGCACATGGTTTGGGCACATGGTTTGTTGTAGCCCATGGTATTGTCCCATGGTATTGCATGTGTTAACCTTGACTTGGGATTGAGTCAAAGGTGGTTAGGTCTAGCACATGGTTTGGGCACATGGTTTGTTGTAGCCCATGGTATTGTCCCATGGTATTGCATGTGATTTATCCTTTATAAGGCTTGAGGAGGCTCCATTGTAATTGTACTGGTACTGAGTACTGTATTGTACTGGATGTGAGTACTGTATGGTACTGGATGTGGGCATTGTATTGTTCTAGAAGAGAGACTGTGAGAGCGTGAAGAGGAAGTGCAGCGGTTTTGCTGCAGGGCATATCCCTTCATCTTTCTGGACTGAAATAAAAGGACTGGAAAATTTGTTTGTGGACGTATCCCATCGTTTGGGTGAACCACGTTATATCTGTGTCTCTCTGTAATGTTTAATGTGTTTTTGCATCTTGTTTATTGATTTAACTGTATAATTGTTATTGCTCTGCGGTCCTGTTTTTCTAACAATTGGTATCAGAGCCAAAAGGTCTATTTGGTTTGTAAACTCGCAGGAAAGAAGGGTTCCTGGTTCGAGTGGGAGCAATGGCAAAAGAAGAAAAGTTTAGGGTCGATAAATTTAACGGCCAAAACTATCAGTTATGGAAGATGCAAATGGAGGACTATCTATACCAGAAAGATCTGTACCTGTCATTGGGCGGAAAAGCAAAACAACCAGCGGCTATGAAGGATGAAGAATGGGAGGTTCTTGACAGAAAGGAACTAAGAACAATACGGCTGTGCCTGGCTTCTTCAGTGGCCTTCAATATTTTGAAAGAAATAACAATAGAGGGTGTGATGAGCGCATTGAGTAAGCTCTACGAAAAACCCTCAGCTTCTAACAAGGTATTTTTAATGAAGCGTTTATTTAATATGAAGATGTCAGAAAGTGGATCTGTTGCTAACCATTTAAATGAGTTTAATACACTTACCAGTCAGTTAAGTTCTATAAAAGTGAACTTTGATGATGAGGTTAGGGCTCTTCTAATCTTGTGCTCATTGCCAGAAAACTGGAATAGCTTGGTCATGGTTGTAAGTAACTCTGTCCCTAGTTCAAGCACTCTTAAGTTTGATGATGTTGTTAGTGTTATTATTAGCGAGGAAATGTGAAGGAAAAGCACAGGTGAGACATCAGGTAATGCATTGACCATGGAGAGCAGAGGGAGACAAAAAGGGAGAGGAAGGAGCCCAGGAAATCGTGGCAAGTCTAAAAAGGGAAGATCCAAGTCCAGATTCAGAAAAATAGAATGCTAGAACTACGGTAAGAAAGGACATCTAAAGAAAGACTACAGAGCACCAAAGAAGAAAGGTGAGAGGCAGCAAGAGACTACCCAGGAAGCAAATGTAGCAGGTGATGTGTTACAAG
>LPNX010626917.1:135596-191735 GCA_001517045.1 Pseudotsuga menziesii
ACAACTTTGGCAAGCCATTTCAAACTAAGCAAGCATATGTGTCCAGAGACACAGGAAGAGATAGATTACATGTCCAAGATTCCCTATTCATCAACAGTTGGGAGCTTGATGTATGCCATGGTGTGCACAAGACCAGATATTGCACATGCAGTGGGAGTTGTGAGAAGGTATATGAATAATCTAGGTAAAGAGCATTGGAAAGCAGTACAGTGGATTCTCAGGTATTTGAGAGGTACCACTTCTCATGCATTATGTTTTTGAGGTTCAGACACTGTTCTACAGGGATATGTTGATGCAGATATGGCTGGTGATAAAGACAGCAGGAGGAGCACCATAGGGTATGTGTTCAATGTAGGTGGAACAACAGTAAATTGGATTTCAAAACTGCAACAGGTTGTTGCACTTTCAACAACGGAAGCAGAGTATGTTGCTGCTACAGAGGCTAGTAAGGAGATGATTTGGTTGCAGAGATTCATGGAAGAATTGGGTAAGAAACAGGAGAATAGTAGGCTATACAGTGATAGCCAGAGTTCCATTCATCTTGCAAAGAACTCAGTCTTTCATTCAAGGACTAAACATATAGAACTCAAGTACCACTTCATAAGATCTGTTCTAGATGAAGAACTGTTAAAACTGGAAAAGATTCACACTAGCCAGAATCCTGCAGACATGTTGACAAAGGGAGTAACCAGAGAGAAACTGAGTTCTTGCTCGGTTTCTGTTGGCCTTAAAGAATGAAGGTGAAAAGAAGAAATTTTCCAAGTCCAAGGTCCAACGAGTGCAGCAGCGGTAGAGTTGCTGTGATTAGTCACCATGAAGGCACATGAAAAAAAATGTAATGGAGCGGTTTGCATGTAAATGGACATATGGCTGTAAGACCTGGTAAGGCATGCATACCCATGGTAACTCACCGGTAAAGTCGAGAGATAGACCTAGGTGATAGGGGGGTGTATGTAAGATTCCTCGGTAAATACTTGAGGGGAGTTGGTGATTACTCCAAGTCAAGTTTAAAGGGGGGATTGTTAGGATTAACCTTGACTTGAGATCGAGTCAAAGGTGGTTAGGTCTAGCACATGGTTTGTTGTAGCCCATGGAATTGTCCCATGGTATTGCATGTGTTAAACTTGACTCGGGATTGATTCAAAGGTGGTTAGTTCTAGCACATGGTTTGGGCACATGGTTTGTTGTAGCCCATGGTATTGTCCCATGGTATTGCATGTGATTAAGACTTTATAAGGATTGAGGAGGCTCCATTGTAATTGTACTGGTACTGAGTACTGTATTGTACTGGATGTGAATACTGTATGGTACTGGATGTGGGCATTGTATTGTGCTGGAAGAGAGACTGTGAGAGTGTGAAGAGGAAGTGCAACGGTTTTGCTGCAGGGCATATCCCTTCATCTTTCTAGACTAAAATAAAAGGACTGGACGTAGCCCATCGTTTGGGTGAACCACGTTATATCTGTGTATCTCTGTAATGTTTAATGTGTTTTTGCATCTTGTTTATTGATTTAACTGTATAACTGTTATTGCTCTGCGGTCCTGTTTTTCTAACATCGACAAGATCACCATCTGCTCCACTTATAAATACTCCACCAGTTAGAAATCACATATTGTTTCATCAAGATCTCGAGCGAAAAAATTACCAGACCCCATTGAGCAAACTAACTACCAAGAGAGCTGAACAGACAATAAAAAAAACGGCCCCAAAGAAAACCAGAGCCATGAAATCCAAAATAAAAGAACTAGAATCTGTTGTAAGTCCACTAGTAAAACGATTAAAGAACATTAAAAACGTGAAAGTGCAGGAAGGCACGTGGGCAAAACACTAGATAGAAATCAAAGAATGGGCTTACTAGGGCCAGTCAAGAATGACAGAGAAACCAGAGAAGGTAAATCATAGCACAATTACGAACTTTATGAATGCATCGATCATGGCAATCTTTGGAGGAATGAAGGAACCCATCATCAAATTCATAATCAGCCGGTATCACAATTGGAAGTTTTACTTCGACACACCGGTAGAAATATCGACTGAAACCATTTATAGACTCACTGGACTGTCCAACCAAGGCGACCCTGTTCCTATAGGCATCAAGGAAGGATTAGTCAAAAGACTAATGGGAACACCAACATGGAAGAATTCAAAAGGACTAATAATTGGGCAAGTCCAAGCCACCACACCCAAAATGGTGGCCAAAATTGTGTCCACTGGCCTAACTATCACAGGACGTGGCTATGACTTGAAACTCAAAATGCTGGAGGCATTCGACTGCATAGAAAGCACAAGGAAGGTATACCGTTGGGCCCAATACATGGCTGACATACTCAAATCCATCTGCAAGAAGTGCTAAGAATCAGGTGCAATGATCAAATTCCTGTCACTTTTAATATGGATATCTATGTACCACCTGTGTCTAGTCAGGAATAAAGACTTCTTGGAGCCAACCAGGTTTCATATGTGGTGATTTAAGCCATTTTCAATGGCTAAAACCCCATTAGAATAGACATAAGGTAAAGTATTCTTGGAACACTGGTTTCAAAACCTGAAAATTTGAACAGCTAGATGGAGGGTACGTCAAAACATCCGAAGATGTCTGCCTCATACATCACAAATTCAACTAGAACTATACCATACAATAGTATGGCATCAACAAGGGTTTACAACAAAGGTGAATCCACTTGAATACTACCCAACAGTTGAGGAGATCTTCACGGAGTTGGCCAGGAAGACCAAAACCGACATTCCCATAATGGAGGCTACAAAAAAAAAATCAAGATATCATAAAGCCATTGACCGACCAGGAAAAGGAGGAAGACTATGAATTCAACCTTCGTATTATTACTTTCACATTAGGGGACACTCCGAAAGAGGGGAAAAAACCTCTCCAAGTTGAAAATGCATCGACTAAACAACATTCAGTCACACCGAAAGAGAAAAACATTACTGTCCCAACTCAACAATATGGGGAAGGAAGAGAATAAATAGAGGAAGACAGTTCATTAGATAACCCAGAATATGCTATCACAAAATAAAATTTGAGGAAAATAGCTAAAGAAATAGAAACCTCAAGGAAAAAGAAAAGAACTCAGGGTAAAGGGAAACGTAAACTTATCTTATCAGAGGAGTCGGAATATGAGGATGAACTTCTGGCTACTGCGGCCGACATCATGGAGGATGCAGAGAAAAATAAGGTATCATTCGAGACCCAATTCAAACAGTTTGTCGAGTTAGGAGCAAAACAAGGAAGACTGAAGAAGGTAAGAACTACTACCCCACTTGCAATAGATTCTATCGATCTATCGTCGGACTCACCGAGACTTTCTCCGACTAATATAACAATAGAGTCAACCATGGCCATATCACCAAGCTATAATGAGATTATCCCTGGAACCCTTAAGGAAAAGATTGACAAAGATGTTGAACTTCAACAATTTATCAATAACTTGCCGAGTCTATTCCTTAAAGCCCAATAGATCAACACCACCCACAAACTTGTCGAGTTGAACTCTTCCCGACAAAGCCTCATTCCACAAACTTCATCACCACCATCAGTCATAGGACTTATCAAATCATCATACACTCGCAACCCTGACCTAACATCCGCCGTAGTCGCCACCCACAACTCATCATTTACACCAACCTTCCAAAACCATCCAGTCAATGAGGTAGGGAGAGGACTACTAGCCCTTGAAGGTAATCAAGCTGTCGAAATCAAAAACCTCATGGAAGATGAAGAAATCAACAATCTTGTCAACCCCCAAATAGAATTCGAAGACTCCATACCGACAAATATTTCAACCACCCCTCTAACTCCAGACCATTCACCATCACCACCACCTCTAGAACCAGAGTCTCATCACAATCCATAACCACAAACAACCATAAACCCCATCCGAGAATTCCAACAAGCTAATCCATCTACAGCCCAAGTTCAGTCGACTGAGAATCCACCAACTGAAGAACAACAAACTCCATAGCAACAGGCAACATCAGTGCCGATAGGATCAAAAGTGGTCCATAAGTCGAAGCATAAGAGCAAGAGAAAAGAGAAGAAGAAAAAAAACAACAAACACTAACAAATATCCACCTTCATCAACTGGGATCGACTTCTACAGTTGAAACACCAAAGCTAAGAGATGGAGAGCTGGATAGACTCCTAGAAGCAATAACTAAAGAAGCATCAACCAGAAACCGAACAAAATAGGAAAGAATTGATAAAATGAAAACAAAACAAGTCAAATGCTTGACTAAATGTAGGGATTTGACACAAACAGTGATACTAGGGATAGCTGAGACAGACACCGACAAACCATTGGAAAGAGTAGACCAATTGTTTGAAAGTGTCGTGTCGAACCTATAGACACAACTGTAGAGTAAGAAAGACGAACACAAGGAAGAAACTATTTTACTACTAAGGAAGCAGTACCCAACATTTTTTTAGGCACACAAGGTATTGCAGGATCACTTAGAAGAATCTGTCACCACAGAAGAAGTCCTACAAAGTTGGTACACCTGTTATGGACAGGTATTCCAATAGACTCTACAGACCCGTGAGCACATCCAGAAGTTATAAAAACAATAAGGTCTGGATGACACCATGAGAATTAAAATCAAGGACCAGATCATATTAGAACAATCAAAACTGGAAAAGTTAGAGAAACGAGCACATCAGTGGGCGGCCCAGGCACTTCCAAGCATCAACACACTCAACAAGATTTGCCCACATATGAGAAGATTGTTAGATACAACAGATAAAAAGGCTCAGTCATTGGGACCTGACATGGAAAACATTACAGATTGTTTAATTCAAGATAAGATGTTGACTCTGTCAAGCCTCACAACCTTGACCATCAATATCCAGAACACTCTACAGACCTGGGCATAGTTTCAACATCAATTGGATATTAAAGCGGAAGCTATTGTAGAAGTCTATGTTCAGAAACGACCGCCCATCCATTTACACAGTCCATGAAGACAAAGCAAATGCAGTAACTATTTCAGACAACATATTTTTGAGTACCTTCCCTATTTCTTCAGAACAAAGAAATATTTTGTTCCTAAGGGAGATGTTGGAGGAGCTAGTCAGTGAGTCGACTAGTCGAGTTAACTGACTAATCGGATATTAGGTCGGCCTCCAAAGGTCATGTCGGTTGATTGAACCAACAAGTAGTTACTCATAACCGTTTTGTAAATCATATATATTAGGCTGTTGAGCCAGTTGAGAACTTGGTTCAGTTTTGATATATGTATGGACCCTCATGTGATGCTATAATATAATCTGTTATTCCTTTACCTTTTCTTGTCTCTTGCTTCTATATGTGTATATGATTCTTTATGTGTATTAATGGTAACCTTATGTGATCTGAGAGATTACAACAAGCATCGATATTATATGTAAAGAAAACAGATGGCACTTTAAAACTATGTATAGATTATCATCAATTAAACAAAATGACTATTAAAAACCAATATCCTTTACCTCGGATTAGCGATCTATTCGATCAGTTTCGAGGAGAAACCATCTTCTCAAAATTAGATTTAAGATCCAGATACCATCAAATACGGATAAAGGACTAAGACATCTTTAAAATTACTTTTAGAACCACATACAATCATTACGAGCTTTTCGTAATGCCCTTTGGGTTAGCCAATGCCTCGACAACTTTCATGTCTTTAATCAATAGTATCTTAAGCAAATACTTAGATAAATCCATAGTCGTCTTTATCAATGACATATTGGTCTACTCTAAAAATAAACAAGAGCACGAAGAACACTAAAAAATAATTTTACAAGTGTTAAGGGAACAAAAACTATTTGCTAAGTTTAGAAAGTGTGACTTATTTAAAGACATAATTCAATATCTAGGGCACATGGTGTCTAAATATGGGATATCACTTGATCCTGATAAGATTAACGCTATCATTGAATGACATGTTCCAAAGAATGGGACTGACATAAGATCGTTCATGGGGATTACTGGCTACTACCTGAAATTTATTAAAGGATTCTCCAAAATAGCTTACCCCGTAACTTCCTTACAGAAGAAAGTAAGAAATTTGATTGGAGCGAAAAATGTACTGAAAGTTTTAATAAATTAAAGGATTTGTTAACCACAGCTCCTATATTAAAAAATTTCGATCCTTTTAAAGATTTTTTCGTATGCACTGACGCATGTAAAGAAGGTTTAGGCAGAGTACTAATTCGAGAAAACAATGTCGTAGCCTACGAGTCTAGGAAGTTAAAAGAACACGAGAAGAGTTATGCTACTCATGACCTAGAACTAGACTCCATCATACATGCACTAAAGATGTGGCAACACTACCTCATCGGAAGAAGATTCTTACTAAATTTGGATAATATAAGTTTAAAATACTTGTTTGATCAACATAATCTTAATGCTAGAAAAGCTAGGTGGTTGTCATTTCTAAGTGAATATGATTTTGAAATAAAACGTATAAAAGGAAAATAAAATAAATTTGCAGATGCTTTAATTCATCACACAAACCTGCTAAATGCAAGCAATAATTATTAATCAGATTTAGAAAATAAAATTTTAAATGCGGGAAATTTTGATAAAGAGTATCAAAACATAAAGGAAAAGACTGCTGAAAATTAAATGAATCAAATACAAATAGATCTTAGTCTAAATAGAAGAGGGTTATTACTACATAAAGGAAGATTATATATACCTGACTCAACATACATTAAAGTTACTGTTATGGACGAATTACATAAACAACCTTATTCATGACACCCTCGATATCATAAAATGATCACTATGACAAGAAAATATTTCTTTTGGCCTAATATGAAGAAAGAAGTAGCACAATATTGAGCACATTGCATTGAATGTCAACATGTAAAGGATGAACACCAACACAAAACATGATTATTGCAACCATTACCCATTCCAGAATGGAAATGGAAGTGATAGACTTGGATTTCATAACATGTTTACCTAAGAATGTTAAACAACACGACTCAATCATTGCCGTAGTGGATAAATTAAGTAAATCAACTCACTTTATTTCGGTAAAATCTACTTATAAGGTTGTTAACATTGATGATATTTTTATGAAAGAAATATTCAATTTGCACGATGTACCTAAAGTAGTAATCTCAGATAGAGATGTAAAATTTACAGGAAATTTTTGGAAAGCCTTGTCTAAAGGACTAAGCACACAATTAAATTTCAGCACTGCATATCATCCACAAACTGACAGACAAACTGAAAGAGTAAATTAGATTCTAGAAGACATGCTTAGAGTGTATGTAATGGATAAACCAGGTAAGTGGGAAGATTACTTGCACTTAGTAGAATTTGCATATAACAATCATTTCCATGTTTCGACTGGAATTAGTCCATTTGAAATTATGTATGGATGAAAGTGTAACACTCCAATTTCTTGGAGCAGTCTCATCGACAGATTAATATTAGGTCCTGAATTGTTGAAAGATATGGAACTAATAGTGAAATAAGTACAACAAAATTTGAAAGTTTCCCAAGACAGGAAATTTTTTGATGTAGACTTGAAAAGAACTCCTTGAGAGTTCTAGGTAGGAGAACATGTATACATAAAGATAAAACCCAAGAAAATATCCCTAAGATTGGGAAGATACTCAAAGTTGGCACCCATGTATTGCATACCATTTGAAATTTTGGCAAAAGTTGGATTGGTAGCATATCAATTAGCATTACCACCTACAATAAAAGTACATAATGTTTTTCATGTTTCCATTATAAAGAAACACATCCATGATGCTACTCATGTGATTGAAAGGAATTTTATACATGTGGAACCCAAAGGAGACTTTCTGGTGGAACCGGAGTTATCGACAGGAGAGAACTTTTACTCCAGGACCGTACCATCAGAAAAGTCAAGGTGCAATGGAAGCACTTTAGTCCAAAGGAATCCGCTTGGGAATTGGAGAGTAATATGCAGGACACATATCCAATTCTATTTCAAGATGAAATAATGGAAGAATGAATAAAGAAACATAATAACACTGAGGACGATGTTATCCTTTAAGGGGAGGTGTATGTAACACACCAAATAAATGTAATTTATTATTACTTGGAATATTTTCTTTTAAATATTTTGACAAGAAAGACAAAATGGATGTAATGGATTATTTTATTTAATAATTGAAATACTAAAAGGAATCAGACTGAAGTAGTTGTTGAAAGAGTGTTTGCTGACCCACAAGGGGAAAAGGCAAGTGGTGAAAGTTGTTGAGTGATAACGCAAGTGATGTAGGAGGCATCTTCCCAAAAATCAGGTCAAGACTCCTTGTGGAGTGCTAAAGAGCGGGAGGCTCATAAATGACCAAGTCCTAGGAAAAATACTATAAAATAGTATGTCCATCAAGCAAGCAGGAGGCTAGCAATGGACAAGCAATTGATCTTTTGATTCAAGAGATGGCGCATTGATCGTATTTTTTCCTTGTGGTTCAAGAAACATGCTCAACGTTCTGGAGCAAGTAAGACTTGGCTGCTCTAGGAGTTGGTTGGGAGGACCGTCATCTTCAGTTATGTTTTCCCGACAGTGGTGTTAGGTTCCCTACTCGATTGCTTATCTGTTTTAGTATTGATAATTTATAAACTAAGTATGGATTTTAATCATAAATACATTTTAAAAATTAGGAATTATACTATGTATATGTTGCTAACCTTTCCTATTTTCATGTTACGGTTTAGTATAAACTGTTATTTATTATGGAATGTAAAAATATCATAGAATTTATTATCTTGGTTTGAGAGTCATTATGCAAATATTATATGCACTTCCATGCTAAAATTTGTTTGGGATTCCATACCCATATTAGGGAGGATTAAAGTTTAGATTAACTAAAATATCTGAACAATGTATCATAATCAACCAACCCAATACTCAGACAACCAGAGTAATGCCCAATTCATAGATTTGGTTAATATTTTTAAGTATGTTTGCATATTTTGTTTTAAAATAATTTAAATGTATATTCAAACTAATCGTATACCCTAGGAGCCAAGGATTTTCATAGCGAGTTTATATATGTTCTAGACTTTATTAAAATATAATTTATCTAATTAAAAATGTGTTTTGAGATTAACTATAGTTATGACCAAATTTCATTAACATAGTTAATAATGAATTTAAAGAAGGAATTGCTAAGTAAACTGAGAATCAAATATCCCCAATGAGAAATGAAGGAATGTAATCACTAAACAAAAGGATTGCAGAAAGTCGCATAAAATATCATAAATATACAAAGTAGAGCCGAAATTCTTTTTCACTCAAAAAACATCTAGATCGTGAATCTCTATATCGACGTGTTAACTCGACATGAATCAATTATACGATTGTTGTCAGTTGGGTATTCATACCCGTTTGGAACCAAATCTAAAATAGGCTCTTTTATAAACAAATCAATACATGACCAACTCACATATCTATATAATAACTCAAACAATAATCAAATCTAGTTAAATTGCAGGGTAAATCTTTTCCAAATCAATAACACATTACAAACAAACAATCATGGAACTCGGGCATCCATACCCGAGGTTAGATCGAGTTGATCGATCTTTTTAAACAAACAACTGGATCGTGAAATCCAAGTGTAAATCCATTTATTCCTTTAACATGTTAAAACCAATTTTACAATCGAATCTAACCGAGTTTTCCATATGTCAATATTATCGTAGTTGTAAGCCCATCTATTGGCATCCATCGTATAGAGTGCAACATAAGAAATAATGTAATGTACATCTGAATAGGATGGAAAAACAAACATTCTTAAACATGAACGGTTGTGAAGCCACTTTGTTAAAAAAGTTAAGTACATACCCATAGGGGTTTAAAAAAACAATTAAAACTTACCTTCGCAGTGGCTGTGAAAGCCCTATCCACTTGTGGGATGCTAATCCAATGGGAAATCATTGTAACCTTAGTTTTACTTAAACATTATCATTTACTAATGGCGGATCCATTGGTGAAGAATAAGCATAACCGTGCCGGTGGGTACATGACAACAACAACTAAGGAGTGTTAGTATTACTACTACTAACAAGGTTAATGAATGCATTCTTCCTACTTAAACATATTTAGAGAAATTTCCTCACCTCTGGAAGGGAAGAAGGGGTCTGAGAGGAGGTGACCCTATCGCCACTCTCACTAGGCCATGTTTAGCGACCTGCACTCACCAACAACTTTGGGTTAGTGCCTTGTCAAAAATTGTAAATCCTTTTGAAAGAATTAAAAAAAACAAGTTTCGAATCTTTACCTGAACCCAAGTTTGGATGGTCAAGGTGAAGCAAGCGAACCAAAAACCTATGCACTTCCTTTGACTTCACATGTCAACTAGTTAACAGAGTTTAAACAAAAAACTTTCATTTTATAATTGAATATTTTATCAAATCTTGTAGGAAAAAGGATAAAATTATCCTTGATGAACGCATAGAGGGCTAGGGGTCGGCTCCTCTTCGGTTTACCCTTTTTTTTCTTCTCCTCTGCCTGTACACAAAACAAAAACTATATGAAAAAAACTTGTAACAGTCATTAAAATATTTTAAGTCAATTTTTTTTTTGCAGAATGTTTCGTAGGAGTATTTCCCCTTACCTATTTAAAGCTAGGCAGGCTGCAAAGCCTCTGCAAACACTAAGAAGGTGAATGGCCTTCTCTTTATAACCCTACGACGAACAAAACATGCCAAGGATGTAATGGAGGCCACATTGCCATAAGTCACTGATAAAAACCTCCAAACAAAATGGAGGTGCAGACTGAAGCATTTTTATTCTTTAATAGACCGTAAAAAGCCAAGGAAAAACTGTGCAGTGCAACCATGAGTGGCTGAGTATTTTCTTCCACAAGAACAACATTACAGACCAAATGAATGCAAATAAATGCGTAAGACATCATAAAAGACAATTTTTATTGCAGAAATGGATTCAACACCCTCGATTACAATTTTTATTGCAAAAATGGATTCAGCACCCTCGATTACCCTTGGGGCACCTAGTTTATGCAATTCCAATCACTGAAAACTACCCTTTGAACCATTTCCGCCGGATTTCAAGTGCAAATGGTCGAGAGTTTAGCTTACTGCGATCTTAATGAGGCATCACCAACACCAAAATTGAATTAATGCAACTTAAAGCATGCATTGATCTTGAAAATTGTAAACTGTAATAAGAGGAAGAATATTCACCTTGTGAGCATTAAGTGTTATGTCAAATGGTTTGAGATGGTGGCACAAAGGTGGTGTAAAATACACTCCAAGGTATAAATGTTAATCAAAGGAGCTCCTTTGTGCAATGTAAATTGAATGTCCTTGCCCGATGTAAAGATTTTGTGACCAAGTACATATAGGATTTTTTGTATGTATGACAACATGTACTCTCGAAACTAAATAGAGAGGTCACACCAAAGAGATTTATCCTAGAGAAAATGGACGACCTTTGGTTCCGATGGAATCGTACTATATTATAGGACGGGGACCCATATTTCTCGTCATTAAATAAAACATTGGCGTATTAACAAAGGCTCTCTGACAGGAGAACATGTGGCGGGAATCAGGATATTATTTAAAAATCTCAGTACTCCGTGGGAATATTTCCAATTCGGGTGCTGACGTGGATAAGGTCGGCTACTCTTCAGTCGCAAGCGTGGATAAGGTCGGCTACTCTTCAGTCTCCACCTCCGAGGGGACTTTTTAATATTTTTTGGGTTTTTGTTTTTTCTTAATTTTGCCACAAATTATTGTTGAAATCATAAGTTGTCATATAAGGTCGTTGAAACTGTATTTTTAATTGTAAAATTGATTATCTTTTTCCAAAATCCTTAAAAACTAAAATTAATCAATTTCAACAATATATAGCTACATTTTTAACCATTCCAACAAAATTTCGAAAAAAATCTAAACCAGAGATATAACGTTTAGATTACTCCTACCTATGTGGCGGACAACACCGCTGTCAGTCCAAGCAGCTTACCGCGCGTACTGTGATGACAGAGTCGATCGGTGCCGGCAGCCCGGAACGCCCCAGGAAACCTAGCCGAACGGTCGTCATCCGAGAGCGGGAGCTTTGTTGGCAGGGCACCTGGGTGGCAATATAAGCAAATCGTGCAATGGAAATTAGAAGAAATTAGCAGGTGAGGTGTTGGAAATTTGGAATCGTTTGGAGGTTTAGAGTTCAGATAGTTCTTGGTTATCGTTATTGGAAACATAATGCCGTTCCGGGGACTTGCTGTGGGTAGGCCTGAGGAGGTCACCCGTCCAGACACCCTCAAGGCCGCCCTCGCAGAGGGGCTCTCTACGCTCATCTTCGTGTTCGCTGGGGAAGGCTCCACCATGGCTTTTGGTAATACATTTTCATTTTCATTTTCAGACAACACTTCATTTCTATTTTGTTTTAAGATCCACTAGTCTTCAATTCTCCAGTTGTTAATGTTAACTGGGTGTGAATTTGTTGCAGCCAAGCTTACGAGCGACGCTTCGACAACACCGGCTGGGTTGGTGGCCATGGCTCTGGCTCATGGTATAGGGCTCTTCGTAGCAGTGGCCGTGGCTGCTAACATCTCTGGTGGCCACGTTAACCCTGCAGTCACCTTCGGTGCTCTAGTCGGAGGGCACATCACGCTTCTGAAGGGCATTCTCTACTGGCTTGCGCAGCTTATTGGCGCCACCGTTGCTTGCTTGTTGCTCAAGGTCTCCACCGGCGGCCTGGTAAGGCAAATTATTTTGGCCTCGTTTAATTCGTAGCTTAGGTTCTTTTGTGTTTGCTCTCGTTTCTGAGTGTTGGTGATCGTTGACTAGTACAGTCGACGTCAGCGTTTTCGTTGTCTTCTGGCGTGGGTGTGGGGAACGCGTTGGTATTGGAGATCGTGATGACATTTGGACTGGTGTACACTGTATACGCCACAGCACTCGACACGAAGAAGGGCACCCTGGGCACCATCGCCCCGATCTGCATTGGATTCATCGTGGGTGCCAACATATTGGCTGGCGGGGCCTTCGACGGCGCTTCAATGAACCCGGCAAGGGCGTTCGGGCCGGCGCTGGTGAGCTGGACGTGGGAGAACCACTGGATATACTGGGTAGGGCCCCTCCTCGGAGGTGGCCTGGCTGGAGTTGTGTACGAGCTGTTGATGATTATCCCTGAGCCAACCCACGAACCGTTGCCTTCAGACTAGTAGTGAACTGAATTCAAACCGTTGTGCAATAGAGTGGCTCCTCACAGGGCTGCAGGATGCATTGAGTGGTTTTTATTTCAAGGAATCAAAGTTACTTACAGTATTGCAAAAACGAGTAAAAATAAAATTTCAACTAGTCTGATAATATCTAATAAAAAATATCCAGCTATCGGTATGGTTGTCACACCCCCAAAAACTTATGTTTAAATATTACAGTGTATTATTACTTATACTTTGTGGTCGTATTAATGTCATTTATGTTTGTGTGTTGTAAAGTATCAGCATTATATTTATTTTTTGTGTGGGTTACATGAAGTGATATTAGGAAGGTCATATTTTTGGTTAAGTTTTTAATAATTTTTATAAAATTTAAATTTAAATTTCAAAATAAATAATAAAAATAATATATTATAATTTTTTTTTAAACAAAACTCTTCACTCATAAAAAACGCAATGATTTGCATTATAAATATAACTTCATAATTTATTTCAATTATTTATCTTCTACCAATGCTTTAATAAATGTTTAAAATTACTTTATAAAACTATGAAAGAATAAAAATTTTAAAAATACTTATTTTATAAAATATTTTTTTTTTAATATTTTTATAATATTCACACAAATAAATGAAATTAATCTAAACAATAAAATTACAACAAAATTATAAATTTTCATTTTTTTAATGGTTTTACCTTGTTCCATACCTATATTACACCAAAAGAACTTATGTAATCAAAATCGTATATTGTTTAGAAGTTACTCTAAAATAAATACCGAGGATTCATTTATAAACATTTCACCAAAAACATGACAAATCTATAAATAGTTATTTTGTCAATAACTTAAATCAATTATTTATTTTTTAATATGATTGTTATTTTAAATAATAAATTACATATATTTATTATTATTTTTTATTAAAACATGACAAATCTATAAATTGTTATTTTGTAGTACACATCCGTAAGCTTGGGTAAGCCCCTATGTAATTTAAACTCATGACCTCTTTTACAACATGTGACCTCCTTTACTTTTTAATGGTATTTCAATTGATTAAGTAAATGTAAATGTTAGTTAGAATTTTGCTATAATATGGATTTTTTTGAGTTATGTTTTTCTAACTATTTATATTAGAAGTTTGGTAAAAAAATTTAGAAAAATTAATGCAATTGCAAATACAAGTAGTTGAGATTACACAATCTAGGTGCAATAGGGATGTTTGAAGGCACTCAATCCATTTATGCATTCAAATTTACAATTTAAGCAATGAAAAATTGCAACTTCAAGAAAGATTGACTTTTGGTGATTGTATAATGTTTGGAATACTTCTTTGCATTAATCTTAGTAAATTTCTTGATGGAGATCTTGCAATTATTAATTTTTGAGCACTAGGTATTGTTCTCAAATCCATGGGCATGGTTAAGGGTGAAAGTGTCTCCCTTAGGACATAAAACAAGCTTTTAAGAATCTACGATCAATAAAAACACCTCAAAGGTCACTAGAAGTCTTCCTAAAGATATGCTTAGCCCCTATGTGTGGACATTGACATAATTACTTGGTTGTCATCACTAGGGGAAGGCCTAGTGGCCCTAGACATGGCCGAGGGAAGAAAACTAGGCCTTAGGCACTAAAGGGAACTTTTATACATCTAGTGCCAAGAATGATGTGTTGAAGCAACATAAATGAATTCTCAAGAGGATTATTGGCCTTACAAGAGAAATAGATAGGGATATAGAGGGAATTGGGAGGAAATAACATTAACTATGGGTCTCAAGGCTAATAACCCTTGTGATGTATTTAGTTGAATCATGTAAATGATGTAAATTTGCAAGCATGATTTCCTAGTGTGGAGCTCAAGGGCAAGGCCCGAATAGTGAAAGGCTAGGAATATATGATGTGAATTTGTTATTGGACCATGTGATTAGCTTGTCATGCTAACTTGAAAATGTATGAAAAATATCCAGCTGCGTAAATAATGAAATGATCCAAGCAAGGTTGTTTAAGGTACACCAAAGTCCCTATGATTCCACTAGAGGGGAAGACGAAGGGGTCTATGGGATACCAAAATCCTTCCTACCATGTGAACCCACTCAATTCTTCCATGTGCCTTGAGTAAGCCAAATATCTACCTGCTTGACTATGAACCCAGTCATTTAATGCAGATGGGTGAGGTTGATGGAAAATCACCTCACGTAGTTATGAAAGCATGGGATGATTGCACCTTTGTTGTAGAAGCAATGCCAACCATCTTCCATTGTTTTCCCATACCTTATGGAACTCATTCATGTTATCACCCATTCATAGTAGCAGTTCATTCATTTGTTCACTCTCCCATTAACACAAGTCATTCATCCATCCATGCATTGGTTCAAGCACGGGGAATTCTTTCGTGCGTCCATACTGGAGGCATGAAAAGACATAACACAAAATTGAATTGGGTTGTTGTTGAGAGAGAAGACTATGACTGTTCCTTTGCCTTGGTGGACTCATAGCTCGACTTGAGGGTGGCCTCTAAGTGCTAATGATAATATACGCTAGGAAAAGGCCTATTGTTGGGTGGAAAAACGCCCTTACACAATTAATTTGATTGGATCTGTGTTGTTTCAAATAAGTGTCCAAATGTATTTGAATTGGAAATGTATTCATTTGATTCTTGTGTTTAATTATGCTTGTGTTTGCATGAATTTTGCATAGGGAGCGGTTATATCTTTGTTGTGTGTGTTTAATGGCACCTGCACATGTTTTGTAATTTCTATGAAGTCATAATAATTTCTATGAAGTCATAATAGAGATATCTGAAGTGTGCGGTGGTCAAATTTGAAGAGTTGGTCTTAATTTTTTTTGGAAGTTCCTGTAACCATCGAACCCTTGATGAAAAGTTATAAAAATAATTACACTTCAATGAAAAAGTATAAAATAAACAAAATCTTCAATAAATAAATAAAAATAGTGTTCTAAATAATTATAATAATAAAAAACAAATAACAACTATATCAAAACTACATCAAAACCATGGTATTTTTTAAGGATTCTAATTTTACACTTAAGTATAGTATTCTAGGCAATTGTTTTGGATTGAAAAAAAAATGTTTATAGAGAGGTAGTCGAATATTAAATATGAAACATACAATTAACACTTAAATGTGTAAATTTTGACGAATATTATGATAAAAAGATATATTTATGTAAATATAGGCGAGACTAAAAATGACCAAATAACGAATTTATTTTTTGAAAAAACCCAAAAAATAGCCAATTAGTGAAATTTCGCCCCTAAAAGTTACCATAATCAAAACATTGTGAAATCTCATTAAAATCTAATCAATAAACAAATGTTTTTCTCACCCTTTTATAAAAAAAAATTCTGAAAAGATTTACATTCTTCAACTTTTTATAAAAAAAAAAAAACCATTCAAACTTATAATAACTAAAAAAGAGTTATGAAAAGATTTACATTCTTCAAAAAAACCATTCAAACTTATAATAACTAAAAAAGAGTTATATAGAGACCACACACTTTGATGGGATATAATTTGAGTTTGAATACAACTCAATGGTGATGCCATCATGCACCGTCAACTGTATAAAATATCGAGTGACATTCGCCACACTTCGATGGGATAAAATATGAGTTTGAATGTAAATCAAGGATGTTGCCATCATGCCCTGTCAACTATTAAAAAAAATACCGAGTGACATTTACCAATGTATTGGAAAATTATGAAGTTTAAGAATTAAAAATTACGAGATGTGTAAATTATGAACTAAATAAATGTCACATTTAAAATAAACTTGGGTGTAAATTTGATTTTATAGGGTTTGAAAATAAGTTATTCCACATCACATGATACAATAGACATGATAAAACCATTTATAAATAATAATAATAATAAACCTCTTTCTTTATATCATTTAAGGTCGCTCACCAAAACGTTTTATATAAAATCAAAAATATTCGGGCTTACCAAAATGATGGATGAATATGCAACATTACTTTCATAATCTTTTTTCAATATAGTTATTATTATAATCTAACATTACTTTAGTGTGTCACATTATTAATTTTCCTTAGATATTTTGAGCATTCGAGTGGGCCTAATGGTTAAGAATGTGTGGTATTTCTTTAAAGGACACAGGTTCAAAACCCAAAGGGGGCAGGGTTGATCATTGGTATGTTGTAACAAAACTCGAAGGGTAGGCGACCCTTGGGATAGAGGCTCGCCTCGATGGGCTGCAGGACATCTCGAACCCTACTAAGTCATAAGTTATTGGTATATCTGCCTTGTATGATGTTGGATATACTCTTGTGAGGTTGTTGTTCTCATGGTTAAAAAAAATTCCTTAGATCTTTGTAGAGTCGTAATCTTGGTAAGACACTTGACTAAATACAGTATAAATAGATAGAAGTAGAACTACAACCCCAATGAACTCAATTCCAATTCTAAGACATAGAGGACATGGAACCCACTCGAAACAACTTACCCATACAAAACATAAAGTTCCTCCCTGGCATAGGCTAGTCTACTTGGATACTTAGGGTATTTGGATTGTATATTATTCGTTACTATTATTATTTTTTACTTTTTGCCAACAAATCAAATACTACCTATTAACTTTAAGGACAAACATCTCGACACTGGGAATGAACTTTCATTACTATCAAATGGTGAAGACACAATTGGATCCAGAACTAGGAAAATAACTAATCCTCACCGTGTAGTATTACTCAAGGCAGGAGATCAACTACACTACAGTCCTATGTATTTTCCACCTGCTAATATAAACATTATATATAGTTGTGAACCGAAATAGGTTTGAACAAAGGTTCATGGTGAATAAGAAATTTGTTTACCAACGTAACTGCAACACAAGAGCTACAACCTACGACATAGGATATTGAGGATAACAAAAAAATACACCAAAATAACCTACAAGAAGAAATGGTCTAGTGAAGGAACTAACCATATGAAGTGATGATAAGAATGTGCAAGAAGACTTAAAACCAAATCCAATGATGCAAATGGTATTGTAAATGAATATCTTAGAGTACACTGGTAACCAAAGGAATATCTATAAAATCTATAGATAAGCATCTCACTAAGCGAAAAAAGACTCTAGAGAAAGATAACTCATGGTTTACAACATTCTCATATAAAATCTAATTAAAAAATAACAAAACAATAAAACATTTCATTTAAAATATGGATTGAAAAGACCATATAAAATATTACCTAAACCAAAATATGGATTGAAAAGACCATATAAAATATTACCTAAACCAAATGAAGTCTGAAAGTTGAAGCAACTAGCTCCAAGTTAGGAATGGGATCATGGGACCATGAATTGGTTTGGAGATTGTAGTGTAGACGTGTGATCCTGAAAGAAAATCATGAATGAGAGACATACTTTTAAATAGATTTTGAAGAGCATATTCGTGACCTTTAAGATGTAAACTCTAGAAGCTGGAGAAATGGGTAGGAAATTAGAATTAATTAGCACATCTGCACGGGGCTCTATGGAAGGTGATATGCATTGGGAATAACAGTGACAGCGTGAATGGCCAAGTGGAGTTGCAGACTCGTGGAGTTACATTATGAAGTTTCAGGTGGACATTTATGAATCTCAGCAGGACATTTGTTGAAAAATATTTATGATAAGAATACCATCATGTTCTAATTTAATGAAAGAATGTGGTCCATAGAGTACTTTTACAATACATAATGGCCAGAGTCATAGCCACATAATCATATCCACAACCGCAGGTTATCTTATGTGTCTGTTTAAAAACCGTGGATTTGGAATTTAGGGGTGGAACCATGGATGGATAAGTTTAATGTGAACTCGACCAAGGAAGGACCGCTGGATGACTAGGACTACAATGTACTAACAATGGCCACCATGATGATTAAACGAATCGAAACTGGAAGCTATTGGCCTTCAAAGTTTCGAATCTCGATGGCACTATGGCACGATAAATCTTGTGTGAGAAAATAGAATCATAAATTATGATCTGGAAGCCACCGATTTTTGATCTACGTTGGGTAGTTTTGTGACCCAATCACTATGTGCAGGACGACAGGTGAGAATCGATATTGACGGGAACTTAAAAGAGTTACCTTTTCTGCGAAATATTGATGTTTAGTTATCCCTTATTACTGGACAGGTAAATTCAAAATTCAAAAAAAAAATTATAGGTAAATTTTTCCTCACACTTCTGGGACAAGATAAAACCCTTTGGATAGGTCGAGATGGGTTCAATTTTGACCATTGGAAGCAGGGAGTCATTCCTTAGTCTTGTACTTGAACAACCAAGTGATAAGCGTTGAATTGAAGGAATATTGTTGAATCTCCATGGTCAAAATTGTTGAAGTATTAAGAATCCCTCTAAGTGTTTATGGTCGAAGATGTTTGAGGCTGGAAGGGAAGTCTCGACGAAGAATGTTGTTAAAAAACAAGTTAGTTATCGATGCAAATGTGCCAATGTTCCAAATTCGAAGTGTCGACTTCAGGATCAGCAGGTTGTTCATGGAAGAGTTATTGTGCTAGTGTCGACGTCAAAGTGTCGATACCAAAGTACCAACGACGAAATTCATGAATCGAAATTGTGTAGTAGCATAGTGGTGGGGTTCTGACTTTCGGCCTCCAAATCGGTCAGTAGCGTTGATGTGGGTACAAAATTTTCCAAAGCTCCTTTGTCGATATCGACATCAGAGAAGTCATGGAAGGTTGATGTTTAGCAATGTCGAGTCTCAACTCATGATGCCAAAAATGTCGAGAAGATGGAATTTCCAATCTCAAGATGGAGGCATCAAGATTTCTTTATTGGAAGTCGTTATGCAGTACTGGATTTCGACTCCCGATGTTGGAAACATTGAATTTGGCAAGTCAGGGATATTTTGTTACAAATCAGTTTTTGGTTTCGACTTTCGAATCCCAACGTACAGAGGGTAATAGTCGGAGTCAGTAAGTTAGAGGTTGTTTATTGGAAACCAGTTTGTAGTTAAACTTTTGACTCCTGACGTTGAGAACCTCAAAGTTGGGAAGTCAATATTGTTCGTTTGAAGACTTGATGTGTGTTCCAACTTCTAACTTTCGATATTGAAAATATCAGAGTCAGTAAGTCAGGTTGCTTTCATTGGGAACTCATATTGTGCTTCCAAATTCTAAATCCTAATGTATGGAAGATAGTAGTCATAGTCAGGAAGTCGGGAGTGTAGTTTTATCAAATCTGTTTTGCACTTCCAACTTCCGACTCTCGATGTATGGAGTATAATATTCAAAGTTAGGAAGTTTGGGAAGGTTTGTTAAGAACCAGTTTGTGTTTCGATTTTTTATTCTCGGTGTCATAATAGTTAGGAAGGCTTGGAGATGTTGGAAAGGTGAATAAACATCAAAAAGTTAGAATTTAGCCATCGGAAGAGGAAATTAGCAATCGGGTATGTTTGTAAGGTTGATTAAGGAGTTTATTAACCAAGCTTAAAGAATGATTAGGCAATCAAACCTTTGGATGTATATGTTTTTGCATTGTTTGGTATCAGTTGGGAGGAATTTGGAAGCTCATTTTTGTGTAATACTCCTTTCGATATATGTTTGGTTGAGAGGGGCATGATAAAATGGTATCGAAGCAAGAAAGCTTGCAAGAATGCCATTGGAATGAGTTTCTCGTCATCTCGAAAGGCCATTGAGGTGATCGGGGATGTGATAGAGTGGTATCAAAGTGAAGGTTGCAACACTCGAGTTGTTTGGGCGAAAATGCACACATGCAAGAAGAAAATCAGAATTATTGAGTGATAAACATGGGGACATGTGAGCAAGGGGTATAATGTAGAGGTTCTGCATGGGAAAGAGGACGTGGTTTGGACCGGCCACATTAGATCAACATGCATGTGATTTCTTATGGTATAGAATGAAATCAAATGAGATTAGGCCACGAGTAGATGAGGAAGATTGATGGTTATGACTCATGAAGTGCCAGTAAAGCACACATTTGATAAAATGAGGGATAACAAGAATTGATAGTTCCTTAGCTAGAATGTATACAATGAATTTTGTGTTATTAGAATGTTTTATTTGAATTGAAAGGAAGAGCCATCAAACTTCTTGAATGTTAGATATGGATATTGTTTTCCATAAGTGCATGATCAACACAGTATGGAATAGGACAACAGTTAGAGAAAAGGCACTAGGATTTAATGAATAAGTAATGAGAATATGTAAGAGAGTTTCGTTTACCAAGAATTTATCACCAACATGAATGCAACATCATCGTATATGTACTATCATGAGGTTTATGATAGTGGCAAAATGGCCATGCAAAGACTGCTAATCATGGAATGAGGCATTTCCATGTGTGAATCAATGGTGTGGCTCAGAATCATGCTAGATATTTCCTTGAGAAAGGAAAGAAAGTCTTATGGTTGAATGAGGCTTACGGACATCTAATGGACCTTAGAAATATTTCATGTGGAGTTGGAAGGGAATACATTGGAGTGCAGGTAAGTGCTAGGAAGTCCAAAAAAAGTCAGGTGGACTTGACCATAATTTCTCATTGCAATTGGAGTGACAAGGAAAGGTGAACATAGTGTCATAGGACTTGCTGTAAAGACCAAGGAAATCTACATAAGGTTGATAAGACAACTGTAGCATCAATTGGAGAATGTTGATAAACAAGGAAAATTATCACCTTAAACTATTTATGTTTATAGCATAAGAAGTGTATTCTTGGAAAGTAGCAAGCATAAATGTCATGCATGAGTATATGTATTGAATAGTTGCTTGGTGAGAAAATCGTAGCTAATGATCCCTTGTGTGGTTTCCAGACAGTCCATGAAATTGGATCAGCTATGATATGGAAGAGGAATACCATGCTAAGATGAAGAATTGGAAAGGGAGAACTCCTCAACACTTCTCTTTCTATCATATATATATTTTCTGAGTTTTATGAACATGAAATTATGGTTTAGGAATGCTAAGATTGCAAGAGTTGGATGTGTTAAATTAATATGCATTAGTGGGCATAGTAACAGATATCACATAGTAAATGTGAATATGTCTATGCATGTATATGATGTTTCATATCGATAATAGTAGTGAGGTTTTACATATACAATGATCCACCAATGATAATTTGTGTGGTTGATGATGATTGTATGACCAGGGATGGTTGAAGATGTTGATGATACTATTCTAAGTGACCAGGAGCATTTCCAAGAGAAGCTAGAGAAATAGATATATAATCAAGAGGTTGGTGGAAGGGTTGTGTAGTCCCTAGTGAGAGACCAACTAAATGGGTAACATCAGAAGTAATGATGAAATACATGTAGGTAATGGTTTTTTTATGTTGATTGCATGAGTGATGAAAGAGGGTTGGGTAAGAATCCATTCAACCATATTTTAATCATCATGACTTGGTTTGCGTGTGATCTTGGATGCATTGATGTGGATGTTATCTCAATGAGTATGGTGAGGTATGGGGGAGTAAGAGTAATGAGGCTTATGCCCTCTAGTTCTTTAGAGTTTGTATGCATTCATGTGAAGGAATATCATGCCATGTGTGTATGTTGGTTATGAGTTGAATAACCAGAGTAAAGGAGGACTTATGGTCTTGTTTTGATAGTGCATGCCATATGTGATAGTCATGGGTAAGACTATATTGGACAATTAGTAAAATTGTTTGGATGGGCCTATGCCTGAGTCCATATGTGCAAGAATGGTTTATGTTACACAATATTTCAATGCTTTATCAAATATGTAAGAAATTCCAAAAGAGCAATGAAGTGCTAGAATTCCGTTAAAAATACTTCTTTATTTGAACATTGCATGCATATGTTTTGGGTCTCGATGCTTGGTTTCTTGCTCACTAAGTCTGTGGGTTGTAAAGGACTTGTTAATACTTCTAAAATTGTGTTAACGTTATAAATGTGAAGTGTCATAGCTATAATGCATGACCGGATATTATGGTATCCATGAATCAATGAAAGGATGCATTGGGTGATTGTGCAACAAAAGATTTTGTAAATATCATGGTTATACATGCATATGTGTGGGTACACATGTTAAGATGCATTGTGTGAATTCTTGGTTGTGATAAATTGTTTTCATTGCAATTCATTAATAGCTAAGATGATAGAATTATTGACAATTTTGAAATCATTTCATGAGTTGCTATAGATGCAAGGGAAAGACTTGCATGAAGAAGGTAGTCTTGTTAGATGGATAGAAGATGACATGTTGGGAAGACAATGTTATATAAAAAGGATATGGTTTTGTGGGCACAAAAATATTTAGAGAAATGTCGGAGTGCATTGAGTTAATGAACATTAGGGAATCGTGTACATTGAATTAAGTATTGGGAAGTGTTTCCCCATGCTACTGAAATACTGCCAAGTAGTGAAAGGAGTGTGGTTATACAATCATGAGTATTTAAAGTTTTAATTGAAATTTGGATAGAGAATGTGACTACATCATGCAATTTTATTGTGCTAGTGGTGCATATGAGGATTATATGCAGGGATACTTACAATTGTTTGGCTGATTGAAAAGTAGATTTCATGTAGAATTCACTTGGGTATGGCAACATGTTTAATCCCATGATGAAGACTGGAAGCTACTATGCACAAAGGAAAAACATCATGAGATAGATCTCATGGTTATCAAAATTGATTATGTAGAAGATAGATTTGCAAATTTCAGATTGAAATCTTATTAATAATTTCTAATGACTGTTTGGATTATATGAATTATGTTAGGAGGATACATGGTAAGTGTACGTCCAATTTATGGTAGCTAATGTAAAATCGTGAGGTGGCAGTGTGTTGCCACTTACCAGAACCAAATGATATACGCATCATGGACTCAAGGATGAAAAAATTTAATTTCTATACAAGGCATAATTACTAACTTAGATTTGAAATTAATTATTAATGTTATTGATTGTTTAGCCATTTGTGAATTGTGTCAGGAGCACATGTGCAGCAAACCATACGCTATGGCCTGCAAGATCCAAAATTCATGAGTAAGACCTCATGTTTGAGAAATTTGGTTTCTGTCTGAAGTGAATTTGAAAATTCTTAACAAAATTATTTTGATATCTCAAGGTGAGACGGTGAAATTGTGCCAGTGGGGCATGCATTCACTACTGAAGCTAAAAGTGAGAAGGAAATATATTGTGCTTTCTCAATATGTATGGCATGATTTTCCTGCAAGGGAAAGTAGATGGTGATTGAATACTTAAGAGCTGAATTATTTTCATGGAAACAATGTGAAAGAAAAGAAATATGCAATAGATAAGTATCTTTGTGATATGAATAACTTTGTGATATCTGTTAGAAAGTATCTTTGTGATCCTTGTTAGAAAAGTGTGTGTGTGTGTGTGTGTGTGTGTTATCATGTAAAATGGCACTTCTCCGTCCGAGTACTGACACTCAATGTGTTGGTGCACAAAAAGACAAAATGGATAGAAGTGGCCAAAACACTATAGATGGGCATGACCTTTGATACATCATCCACCTACCACCCTGACCTTTTTTTGTATGGCCATTGAGGTGAATACGCGACTATTACCATTGCAACCCACGTATCATACACGAGTATTGACACTGCAGCTCGCATATATATGATTAAGGTTGAAAACCGCAGGTTTCCTTTATGAAAGTCGTGTATCATACGCGACCTACCAGTATTGGTAGTCGTGTATGCCTTAATCCAAAATTAAAAAAATAAACACGATTAATCGAGAATAGTTGGGACCTTAATCATAACTATCCCAACTTCCCCAACCATCTAAACCTTCATAACCTCTCTCTTTCCTCATATATAAATAGAGGGTAGGGGTTGAGGCTAATCATTATGAATTTTAGAGCAAAGTTATGCTGGTGGTTTGCCTTTAGATATATTGGAGCAGTAGAACTTCGTGTCCTTGGCTAGTAGAGGAGCACTTGTCTCATATGTTGGGTTGTAATATCACCTCACTTGTTTATTAATAAAGAGATATTTTCTTTCAATATTGTGTCTTTGTACTCTTATATATTATGATTCATGAATTGTCTTGTTATTTTATTGCAAGCATGTTATTTCATTGATCACCTATATAATATATAAGATATTGCAGGAAAGGTATTGGTCTTTGCAGGTGTTAGAGATCCCCTGGAAGCTGTGGAAGCAATTTGAAGTGAAGAAGAAAAGCTAGGATCGACCGTCATAAACAAGGTATTCCTAATTTATTCCTGTTTTTATTTCAAATTCTGAAATGGCTGACTGTCTGCAAGTTAATTTAGTATGTAGGTAACCCCAAATACCCTAGGTTATAAGGTTGTATTCTCATGAACAACATAAATGGCGAATCCACTAGGGAGTCCAACATGTTGTGGGTCCTTTCTTTTGGTTTTCTACCGGTCTTGCTTTCATTGATCTTGTTAGTGATGTGTTCAGTTTTTACCTTTAATTTTTAGTATTCATGTTCAGAACCTTTCTGTCAATTGTTTTTCTTTTTGAAAATTTTTCACAGCATACGTGGCTTGCTTCGTCAACAGTTGCGTATTACCTATTGTATACATGGGTTGCTTCGGTAACAATCGCATATGGTACATGACCTGCCTCAATGACAATCGCGGATTTCCTGTAGGTGTCTGTAAGTCCATAAGGTTTTTGCTTATCCTTGTTTTTATGATTCTTCATATGCTTGTGAAGGCTCTTTTTTGGCATGATACTACAGTTTTAGGTGTGTAAATTTCACTAGTTTCTTGATTAGTCAAGTTTTTGAGTAAGTTAGGGTTTGATTCATTTTTGTGAATGTGTTAGGTACTTCCTGCTAGGCCGATTGCTTGTAATACTTGTGTCTTTTGAGTCACTGGTGTCTCTCGGTCCTCTTAGGACTCTATTATACCTTGGATTGCATTTCTAGTAGTCTAGGTGAGTCATTCTTGCTATCTTTTGGATCTATTTGTCTTTTGAGTCAGTATGTCTGCCAAGTTAAAGGTTTAAGTCATCTCTTCCTTTTTGGTTGAAGATTGTACTATAGGATCTTATTGCTATTGTTTACATTCTTTATATGATCAGATTGTTAACTTGCTTAAAGTGTATTTAGTTGCATATAGCTTTTAATTATTTTTGTATTTATAAAAGAAAAAGAAAAAGAACATATAGTTGTTTAATATGCATGTAGATTAGGGTTTTCTCTTTAATGCATTGCATATATTTAAAAAATAAAAAATAAATTGTTCTTTTGTGGCTTTCAGTTTTCTATTTGAAAAAGAAAGAGAATAGTTTTTTTCTTTTTGCATTTCATTTCTCTTTGTTTAGTCATTTTGTTTTAACATTGAGTCAAAAAACCATTGGTTTCACCTTCGCCACCCCCTTTGAGTAATCAACAACCCTTTAAAATAAATGCTTAGCATTTACAATTTATTAGTAACTGTTTATTTTTAGGGACGACACACACTAGTCTAATCTAGTGTTTTGGGTTAGGGATATCTTAACTGTCCAAAAATTCAAACTCAAACATAGTGGCCTATCTGTTAGGAAATCCAACTTCATTGAGAAAGACACTGGAAATCTCCTCTCACATAGGAGTCAAGCATGAGGTTGTGCATTACTAATTTATTGGATATATCCCTCCACTTCTCAGTAAAGCATACACCAGAGCTGTTGCACGTTTGGGGATTCATCCAGTACCTCCTCTTAGCCCCGTGTGGTGCCTAGTATTGTTTGTGTTTCGGGCTTTTCTACCTTGCCCATGTGCATCAGCTGGACTGACAACTGTTCCGCCAGAATTTATCTGCTATTTTGGTAGCCTTAGTATCTTATCTTCTAGGATTTTACACGGGTAGCCTTGGAAGGTTATTTCCAGTACACCTAGGGTAAAATTGGAAGGTAACCTCGATAGGAAATCTGGGAGGGCAGTTGGGTGATTCCAGGGCTTGCACCTAGAGGGATCTTCATAAGACGCCAAGTAACTACTCTCCTTCTTTCACTAGTTAGTTCTAGGTTCTCATCATCCTAGACTTTCCTTTGGAAGGCATCTTTGTTTTCCTGGATCGATACTTAGGTCTTTTTATAGTGGTTTGTTCTTTATACTATTGGTTTCCTATTGACCTACGAATTTTGCTTATTATTTGAAACTATGGCTAACACCCCTTTGAACACCAACCAAGATATCCCCATGCTGGGAACTCCTTGTACTATTCTTTTCACAGGGAATGTTGGTGTTCCCTTTATGGCCACCTTGAATCTACCTGGATTCACCCTAGGGATATCGATGTGGTTGTTTTCCACTCCAACTGTCCTGAATGCTCATGATGCTTCTCAAGTAAGCTCCTTATATCAAGGGCATTAAAGCACTGTTTTTCCTTCACCCCTAGATAATTCTCCTCCTCCTTCTACCTCATGTGGTGAAAGTACTGATACTAGTAACCGACAGTCTAAAATGAGTAAAAGAAGGAGGAATAGGAAGAACACTCAAAAGAAAGGGGGAACCCGTTCAACCTCTGCAAGTCAATTTGAACCTCGCCATTTATCCTTTGCAGTTCATGCTAGGGGCACCTATCCAACCTCTATAGGTCATGTTGGATCTAAGCACTCAACCTCTGCAATTCAGGTTGATCTTCACCATCCAACCTCAGTTGATCATGCTGGTGGGATCCTTCCAACCTTTACAGGTCGCGTTGGATCCAGTCACTCAACCTCTGTATTTCATGCTGAGGGCACCCATTCAACCTCTGTAGGTCAAGTTGAAGCTCCCCATCCAACCTCTGTAGGTCATGTTGGATCCATCCACCCAGCCTCTGTAGGTCATGCTGGGGCCACACACTCAAATGCTACAAAGCATGTTGATCATGCCCTTCAAACCTCTGCATGTCATGTTGGACCCAGTCTCTTAGCCTCTGCAGGTCATGTTGGGGGTAGTCTCTTAGCCTCTGGGGTTCATGCCAAGGGCAAACAGTCAACCATTGTGAGTAATGTTGACACTATTGAAAAGACTAATCATTCAAAACTCAATCCCAAGTTTCCTTATAAGCTTTGTGAGGGAGACCACCTTACTTATCAATTCCCTGCCATCACAGATGTATGAAGAGTTTGGTTTCATGGTCATCCCGTTTTTTAACATCCTGAATTTTTTCAACAACCAACCTCTCTTAGTCAAGTTGGACCCAATCACTTAGCCTCTGGTGGTCATGCTGGGGGAAAACTATCAGCCTCTGTAGGTCATCATGTTGACACCATGAAGAAAACTGGTCATTCAAAGTGCAAACTTAAGTTCCCTTGTAAGCTATGTGAGGGATATCATCTTACTCACGAGTGACCTGCTATCGCAGAGGTGCGAAGAGTGTGGTCCGAGAACCAAGGATTTCCTTCTCCTGAACAACCTGTAGTTTCTCAACCACCTACTCAACCTTTGGTTGATCAAGTGCTCAAACCAATCCATTCTTTGGTTCTCCCTACTCTACCTTTGGAGATTGATCCTTATGTGATTGAACCAATGTCATCTTTGGTTAATCCCACTCTTCCTTCGAAGAGTGACTTTCACGAAGCGGTTGAATCGATTCCATTATCGATCAATCCCAATATTCCTTTGGAGAGTGAAGTATAAGGCTAGTCACATTTTTTCACTGCTAGTTCAGAACTTACTAAACAAGGCGGCATTGAAATTGCTTCGAATGAATCCCCACCAAGCTCTCACATTGCTTCCTTTGATTGGGATAGACTAATTGAGTCACGCCTCCCTTCTGATGTACCTTTCCAAATAAAGGTAAAAGTTCGACAGTACACAATTTCTTGTTGTATTGTTGATGAAGGAGCCTTAGTTGGTATCTTGTATGACCATGCTTGGAGAGGCATGGGATATCTTATCCTTGTGTCGACAGCTAGTCAATTACTATCGTTTGATAGAAGAACTAGCACAACCTTGGGAATTCTTGCTCAAACACCTGTTAGTTTGGGTGGAAAGACCGTCTTAGTTGACTTCATGGTGATAGAAGACCCTTGGAATTCAATATGCTCCTTGGGTGTGATTATGTCTATGCCATGCAAGTTGTGGTGTCAACATTCTTCCATGCGGTGTACTTTAATCATGGCGAAGAAATTTTCACTATTAATAAGTTAGATTTTCTTGATCCCTCTCCTGACCCAACTAGAGGCCGGGTCTTTCCTTCCTAGGTTCCCAATGTTTTTATAGACTACCCCGCCATGGGTGAGCTATGTGGCCTCATGTCCTTTGCATTCAATTGCCACTGAGGAGAAGCCTTTGTTTTCATGCTTACCTTCTCAAGACTCAGTCCCAGCAGTTGACCAAGTGATTCATCCTATACAGGCTATGGAGCCTGCTCTCCACTCAATCAATCCATTTGAAAATTTAGACATGTGTCTTATCTCGAATGATCTCCTTCCTTCGGATGAAGTCTTCCTAGAGTCTTTGATACAATCTGACCTTCTTATATATATTGGTTCAGTTGTGACTAAGTCTAACCCTGATTTGATTCATAAGCTTGATATTTACATTGATCAACCTCCTTATGTTGGTCTTGTTGAGTCCTTTGACTCTTCATTCGAACAACAAGTCAATGATCTTGATGAGTATGATTTTTCTTCTAGAATTTTCAACTCCTGTGATACTGTGTTTGTTCCTGCAAACTCTATCTCCCTTGTTGATTTTTTCTTTTCTTCTCAGGTTGATCTTATGGATTATAAATCCTCGGTCCTTGGAACTATAGAATATTCGTCAGTTGATTCTTCCTTGACTACACCTTTTGTAGAAGATAGCAAAGTTGCATGTGTTTCTTCCAAATTGACCTGCATCTGATCTTTGCTTCTGAATGTGATTCTGATGTTGTTTTTTCTTAGAGACAGGATTTGTAGTTGAATTCACAATTGTTTAGTGATCTCTCCTTGTTGTTCAAGTTGTAACTTCATTTGCATGTCCCCTGCTCGTGCTTATGAGCCTGATGTCGGCTTCCACGCTCTTAGCTCTTTGTATAATCCCTCATCTATGTTCTCATCAATGCTCATCCTTGTACCATTTTTATTTTGCAACTTGACACCCTTTACCTTGAGGATACGTTCCCTGAGTGTATTTATCCTGCCCATGTTCCTTGCATTATGCATAGGTTTGTTCCTCGCGCTTGGAACTAGTTTCTCTTTCCTCTGACACTTGTCTTGTCGCATGGTAGAGAATTATTTTTGTTCTCCTTCGAGCTTGTTAAAAATAGTAAGGAGGCTGCGAGTTGACTTTTCCAGACTCGTTAAAACTTCATGGGAAAGATATGGAGTTTTCTTTAGGCCATGTTTTGACTCCTCAAAACAGACTAGACTTCTAAGTAAACTTGCTCATTCAGACTTGTTAAGAATAAGTGAATGAGAATCTACATTGGTGGTAAGTTATCTCTTTCTCGGACCAAGTAGATTATTTACGCTAAAGGAATACTCTCTTTTCTATGGAATTGAGAAGAGTATCTTCAGGCATATGTTTATCTCTTTTTCGTACCTAAGGGACTAAACTTACGGAAAAGGAACACCCGGTATGAGCTTACTTTTCTCTTTTTCATGCTCTGGACCCAAACATGAAAACGATTCAAACCATACTTTATGTCTTTGTCATCCTCGCAAAGCCTAAATAACAAAGCATCGAGTTTCCTGTTGTAAGCCCCATTTCACGTAATCAAATGGATCTTTCTGAGTGATCTTGCCTTCCTTCACACTCGTTAAACTCAGGCTACCTACTGCTTTTGAAGGTGCATCGGTCTGGTATCAGTTTGCCCCTTTTTCGGACCTTGCCAACTAAGTACAAAAAAGGTATACCTTAGTCCTCTGAGAGCTAAGAGAGTTATTCTGTTGATTGTTTTATACTTTTCCGGCCTTAGGAGACTAAATTGTACGAAAAATAATCCCCCTTAGAGTCTTCTTCAAAGTTTTCAAACTCTCAAAACTATGAAAGAACCAATGAGCATCCACTGGTCTAGGCTCGTAAAATCCACAAACCAGTGAAATATCAATCATTATTCTCTCTCCTCTTCAATCTTTTCAAAAATGAAGAGACACTCGAGTTGAATTTCTTGGACTCGTTAAAATTTAACAAGAAAGATAAGGAAGAATTAATCTCTTTGGGTTATAAACAGTGGCAGAATGTCATCCTTGAACAAAGCACTCTCTAAACTTTCTGATACTCATGTCTCAGTTTACACTTCCAGCTCAGCTATTTCTTCAAGTTTTTACTCCTCCACTTGTCCTTTATACATGGGAAATCTGATCATGTCTTCTACATGACAGATAATTCTAGTTTTCATATCTGTAAGTCAAGACCTGCCTTAGGTCACCTATGTGTTGTGCTCAGTGTTTAAGGATATGTACCTTTATCATATCATTATCTTGATTCCCATCATTATACTCTCTGAGAATTCCTGATGTCTACCTTCCCGCATCTAGTTTCCTAGTCACTCTTGTGATTTGTTGAAGGATTCATTGCCTTCCTCCTCACATCACGGTTTCTCATCAGTATCTATTGAAGACGAAGACCTAGAATTTTGATGATGGTACCTTAGGATTCATTACCATTATTGGTGAAATCCTTTGCTTCAGCTGTCATCATCGCTCATTTAGTAACATCTTGTTGAATTCCTTCCATGTTCGACTTCAGTTCATCTATTCACATGGTAGGGATTTTATTGGTTCCTTTGGATTTGTACGAAGACCTTAGGTTCAATCTCTATAACCTAAGTTGCGCAAGATTGTGTTATGTTCAACTACACTACTTTCAGATTTTGAAGACTCGTCATTGTATATTGTGGCTTTGATCCACCTTTATAATATACGTGGTCTTGTTACCCATATCATATGACGTAATCAAATATTGTAAAGAAGCCAGTGTTTTGCTTTATTGTTTCAGGTACCTCCCTGCTACCTTGGTAACTGAGTTCTCCAAGATTAAAGGTTGTAATGTATTTCGTCCATCGCTTCCCTTTGACCTCACACATTTGGGGGCATCTATTATCATGTCAAATGGAACTTCTCTGTCCGAGTACTGACACTCAATGTGTCGGTATAGAAAAGGACAATATGGATAGAAGTGGCCAAAACGCTCTAGATGGGAATGACAATTGATACATCATCCTCCTACCAGCCTGACCTATTTTTTGTATGGAAATTGAGGTGAATACACAACTATTACCATTGCAACCTGCATATCATACACGAGTATTGACACCGCAGATCGCGTATATATGATCAAGGTTGAAATCCGTGGGTTGCCTTTATGAAAGTCGTGTATCATACGCGACTTGCCAGTATTAGTAGTCATGTATGCCTTAATCCAAAATTAAAAAATATAAACACGATTAGTCGAGGACAATTGTGCCCTTAATCATAACTATCCCAACTTCCCCAACCATCTCAACCTTCATAACCTCTCTTTTTCCTCATGTATATATAGAGGGTAGGGGTTAAGGCTAATCATGATGAATTTTAGAGCAAAGTTATGTTGGCGGTTTGCCTTTAGATATCTTGGAGCAACAGAACTCGGTGTCCTTGGATAGCAGAGGAGCACTTGTCTCAGATGTTGGGTTGTAATCTCACCTCACTTGTTTATTAATAAAGAGAGTTTTTCTTCCAATAGTGTGTCTTTGTACTCTTATATATTATGATTCATGAATTGTCTTGTTATTTTATTGCAAGCATGTTATTTCATTGATCACCTATATAATATATAAGATATTGCAGGAAAGGTCTTTCTCTTTGCACGTGTTGGAGATCCCTTGGAAGTTGTGGAAGAAATTTGAAGTGAAGAAGAAAAGCTAGGATCGACCGTCATAAACAAGGTATGCCTAAATTCTTCCTATTTCTATTTCAAATTCTGAAATGGCTGACTGTCTGCAAGTTAATTTAGTACATCGGTAATCCCAGAGACCCTAGGTTATAAGGTTGTATTCTCCTGAGAAACAATATATATATGCTAAATACTTGAGGAAGAAGGGAGTAATATTTACCCTAACTTTGATTTAATAATGAAAGAAAATTTTGTATAAGTTAATATTCAGAAAATGTTTTTATTCTGAAAGGATGCTTAAATTACAATTACAACCTACATGGAACACATCAGAAATAAGTGGACAGATTCCTGGTGTTGTGTTGTGTTACAGTAGTTGACGTTGATTACACCCCAAGGGGATGGGCACATTCTCGGTGTTTCAATATCGAGAAGTGGATTTTACATAAAAATATGTTTATAGTTCTATGTTAGTACATTTTGATAAATGTATGATATTGATGAGTCTGAATGACCATTTTTTGTTTTCCAAGTATTAAAATATGAAAGTTGGTGCTTGCATTATGAAGAAGAGAAGTGAAGAAAGGGAGCAAAGCTGAAGGAGAAGAAGACTATGCCAAATAAGGATGGGTATGCCTGAGGGACTACAGATCAAAGAAGTGATACCATTCTTGTGTTGTGTGAATGGTTGTTGTAATGTATGATAAATCCTAGTTAGCTTACTATCTTGGAATTAGATTGGTTAATGGATAATGGAATGCCTAATATTGGACTGGTTAATGGACAATGGAATGCTTGTTAAATCCTAGTCAACTTACTAGCTTGGCATTGGATTGGTTAATGGATAATGGAATTCCTGATAAATCCTATTCATTGTACTAGCTTGGCATTGAATTGATTAATGGTTGTTGAATGCCTGATAACAATGACCCAATGTACAAGCTTGGCATTAGATATTGAATGTTGTGGCGCAACCCATGTGTTGGCCAAGCATTGTTTACATATATATATGTGCATGCGATACATGTGGATCTTAATGAAGATGCTTATGCAACGACGTATTTGGTTCAATTTACATATTCTTAATGATTTAATGTGAATGCAGATTTGTATATGCTTCAACTCATGTTATGAAAATCCTATTAGGGGTGACTTCTATGAGAACAAATATGAAATGTGAATTGACTCATTGTTTGAGCATAGGTATTATTGGATGCAAGAACCTTGATGGCATCTTATGGATGTAGTTGGACATGTTGTTGTATTGAAAATATCAGTATAAGAAGTTGAAGATTGAGTAGAGATCCAATGGATGTTGATGTAGAGAAACAAAGACATCACACGAGCAACTAGAATCTAAAGGCGTTGCAAATGCAGCTGAAGATAAGGCATCGAACTTTGATGGAAAAGAAAGCGAACACCAATGATGGTGTTATTCTAAGGGGGGGATTGTAATACCCCCAATTTGACCCCCGCGATGTACTTTGTTGAATCATGTAAATGATGTAAATATGCTAGCATGGATTCCTAGTACAAAGCTTAAGGCCAAGGACCGACTAGTGAAAGGCTTGGCATATATGATTTGAATGTGTTATTGGACCCTGTGGTTATCTTTTCATGCTAAATTGAAAATGTATGTAAAATTTCCAGTTGCATAAATAATGAAATGGTCCAACCAAGTCTATGTAAGGTGCACTAAACGGGCTATGAATCCACCAAAGGAGAAGGGGAAGGAGTTTATGGGATACCAAAATCCTTCCAACTATGTTAACCTACCCAATTCTACCATGTGCCTTGAATAAGACAAATATCTATCTTCTTGACTATGAACCCAATCATTGAATGTAGGTGGGTAAGGTTGATGGAAAATTACCTCATGTAGTTATCAAGGCTTGGGATGATTGCACATTGTGTAAGAAGCAATTTCAACCATCTTCCACTATTTTCCCATACCACGTGGAACTCATTCACGTTATCACCAATTCATGCTAGCAGTTCATTCATCTGTTCACTCTGCCATGAATGTGATTTATTCATACATCCATGCATTGGTTCAGGCATGGGGAATTATTTAGTGCATCCATATAGGAGGCATGAGAGGACACAATGCTATTTATTTTGTTGGGCATGACAGTGTGTTAACCCAAGTATTGGATTGTGGATGAGAGAGAATCTCGTGATTGTTCCTTCGGCGTGGCGAACTCATACCCAATTTGGGGGTGGCCTCTAAGTGTTGAAATAATATAGGATGGGAAAATGCCTATGGTTGGGTGGAAAAGTACTCTTACATAGTTAATTTTCTTGGATTTGTGTTATTTCAGATAAGTGTCCCTATGTATTTGAATTGGAAATGTATTCAATGGATGCCTATGTGTAATTATGCTTGTGTTTGCATGAATTGTGCATAGTGAGCGGTTATATCTTTACCGCGTGTTTAATGGCATATGCACATGTTTTGTAAGTTTTGTGAAGTCATAATATAGATATGTGAAGTCAATATTCATGCCTTAGTTGTGTTCTTGAACAACTAAGTGATAAGCATTGAATGTAGGCATATATCCACGCATGAAGGTGTTGAAGTAGGAAGAATCCATCTAAGTGTTCATGGCCGAAGAAGTTTGAGTCCAGAAGGGAATTCTCAACAAATAATTTTGTTTAACAACAAGTTAGCTACCAATTTCCAAAGTGCAAATGTTCCCAAAGTTGAAGTGTCAACGTTGGGATCAATAGGTTGTTCGTGGAAGAGTTATTATGTTAGTGCCGACGTCGAAATGCCGACACTAGAGTATTAACGTTGGAAGTCAAGAATAGGAACTGCATAGTAGCGCAATGGTATGGTTTTTTTGACCTCCGAATATGTGAGTAGCACCGACATGGGTACATAATTTGTCAATGTTTTGATTCCAATATTAGCATTGGAGAAGTCATGGAAGGATGATTTTTAGCTATGTTGAGTTTTGACTCTCGATGTTGGAAATGTCAACAAGATGGACTTGTTGACAACATGATGGAGGAATCAATATTTTTTTGTTGGAAGTTGTTAAGCAGTGTTGAATTATGACTCTCGATGTCAGAAACATAGGAGTTGACGAGTTGGGTCCCCTTATGCATAATCAAAATACCACTTCAAGGACTTCGACCACCGGGGCTGGTGGGAGTAAAAACTTGCCAACCCTTGAAGTTGGTCATGGTTGTATCAATATGATTTCAGTCGTTCATGTTGCGACACATTCACGTGATTATGTTTATCATAACCGACCATGGGTAAACATCCTCCACCTCTAGATATTCGTTTGCATATTGACAAGCATGAGACTACACCAACCGTACCAAAATGCGTCACAAAGTGCTCAGTGCACAATAGTAATTCCCGAGCCACCCATTACTATTCTATTGTTGAGGATTTGGACCAAAATCCATGTGTGATGTCAGCCTTAGAAGCGCTTCAGACTTGTTCCTTGAAGAGGAATCCCTTGTTGGTTTCTTTGGGAGCTCGTAATTTAAGTAGTCCGAGTATGATCAAGTTTGATACAGTTAATGTCCAACCTCGCTTTCCTTACCATGTGTCTTTTCATGTCCGTGTGGAGTGTCTAAACAAAGCCATCAAACACATGGTTATTGATGAACGTACTTCGACATTAGTTATGTCATTATGTTGTTGGAAGGGTATTGCCTCTCTCCAGTTCTCTCAATCTATGACTATGTTGACAACATTTAATGGATGCTCATTTAGACCACACATAATTATTCCTTCTCTTCAGGTCAACTTGGGAGGGAAGACTATGTCAGTCGAGGTCGAGGTGATTGATGCACCCCTTGACTACAACCTTTTACTGGGTCGAAACTAGATTTATTCCATGAAGGCAATCGTATTGTTTGTGGTCTACATTCTATCGTTTCCTCACAAAGGCAGAATTGTGATGATCGATTAATTATCATTCACTAATTCTATTTCCTCTGCATCATCGAGGCCTACAATCTCGGTTATTGATAATTTTGGCTGACAACTGATAATGTTGGTGTCGAGATGTATCCATCGCTTATGGGAAAATTTAACTTTTAGGCTCAAATCTTATCGATTGATTCCATTTCCAATGGTGATCTATCATTGTCGAGTCCGGTCCCATTTCATACTTTGTATTTGAGTGATCCTATGACTCTCCCTTCTCTTCTTGAATCTGGTGAAGGGTACTCATGCGTCAGAATGGCTATGTCATTGTCTACAACAAAGGTCATTTGTCAAGCTTCATATGAAACTACTGTATACTTTGATATTTTCTCTTCGAGGACAAAGGAGGGATATCCCGTGCTCCCGCCCACTTTGGAAGTCCACTCAACTTGATTACATGATTGTATTGATAATAATTTACCCTCGAATGAAGCAATTGTCGAGACCATTAGTTGTCCCAACAAGCCTTGGGAGGACCTACATTATAGACCTTCTTCCCTACAAGAGCTTGAAAGGACAAAACATGATGAGTCCTGGTTGGCCTTAGGTGGGGAATTTGATCACCCTATGCTCCCTTTGGATGAGTATAGTCTATATGTTGAAGGGAGCACATTACATATTTTTCCTACCATACCAATGAATCCCCAAGAGCCTCCTGTCATTGAATTTGAGACTTATTTGGATAGACTTGTTGTGCACTCTCACAAGAGAATAGATTATCCATCTCACTTTCGACTTATTTTTGAGAGAGGAAAGCACCTTTTGCGATTTATCATTTTGATGGTCAAGATCTTGGTCGACCGTTTAAAGGTTGAGGAAATATTTATGTTGCCTCCCTCATGCTCAATGAACTATGTTTGAGCCTCTAGCCTTGGTTGGAACTTTGTACATTAGTGTATATTTTTGGTTTTACCTACCAGAATTTCATAGCTTCACTCTAGTCATTTATCCATCTCTATACATTCTTTTGAGATTTATGGACTAATGTTACAGTGTGAGTATTTTTTATTTTATTTTTGTGGAACAATTTCTTCAAGTGGTAAGGGGTTGTTCCTAGTATGACCGTGCCTTCAGCAGGTATATCTCTTAATTGGCATATACTATAGGATCGCATTCTGCTTGATTTTTTGCATTGTCCCATGACTATGTCACATTGACCATAGGTACGAATCCACTTATTATTGACATGGAACCTCCTTATTTCTTATATATGTGTCTTTATGTAAGCAATAGATATTTTCTGATCATGGGTACCCTAGTTAGATCTCTTTTTCCATTTGGTTCCCATGTTGAGCTCCCTCTGTAGGTTTAGGTGTCCCTTGTAGTCTCACCATGTCTTCGAATGGAAACCTCATGTTGTTTATCATCTACTATGTTGGATATCTCCCCTAGGGACTCCCACTTTATATCGAGTTGTAAATGCATTAATGCATGTGTCTTCTTGCCTTATTGAGCTTAATGTTGGCTCTTCGCTTCACTTTTATAAGACATACTTCATGAGCTTGTCTAATTTCTAGCTAAGCAGAGCTTACTTTTTATCCTTTGCAACTTGATCACCCTTCATTCGAGAGGAAACATTCCCTCGAGTGTCCTTATCCTGCATGTGCTTCCTTGCATTGAGCATAGGTATGTTCCACTACTTGGAACTAGTTTGCTTACCCATGACACTCATTTCCTCTTTATTATACTATAAGCACATTTTATTATTTTTCAAGCTTTATAATATTAAAAAGACCCCCAAAAAAATTAAAAAAACATAAAAATCCAGACGAGATATGGTATTTTATTATATTGGTAGTTGTCATGTCACCTTCGAACAGAGCACAATTTATGAGTCCATTCATCATGGGTTGGGTTTCTAGTATGACCTTAGGAGCTGTACTCATTATTTAGAGATATCTCCATCGACTGGTTAAGCTTCTAGTAACTATGGAGCCTTTATTGATGCCTCCTATGTCACAGAGTTGTCCCAGTTTGCACATTGACTCTGTGATGCCTAAGTGTCTCTATCTGCCTCACCCTCTGGTTCGAATTAAGTATTTATCCCGAGTCGACCATTCTTGAGTTATCTTGACTCTGCATGTCGTCCATTCTCGGTACATCATAGAGTTGTGGTCCTACTTGGTACCCTAGTCCTAATTTTATCATTGGTAGGTGACCTTAAACTCAATAGATGACATCTCATCATTGGTAACTAACCGAGTGGTTTCCCTTGTGTTTGATGAAAAGAAATCTATTCACACATTGGGATTTGCACCATGTTCTAGATTCCATTATACCCTATTGGTGGTTTCCTCTCCTCTGTGAGTATTTTCCACCATTGCTTGTTATTCAAAGGGTCTCTTTTGCATGCTACTTGCATCCAATATGCGCGGGAGACACACATAGTTACTAGTTCGTGTACATATTGTTCTTCCAAGTTCTTCCAAATTATCCATCCTTTTGGTGTACCTAGTGTTGGTTAATGGGGAGTTCATTAATTCCCTCCTTCCAATGGATTCCATTCCATCGAATTCAGATCATTTATTCAAGAATTGGTATCTAGAGTCAGTTGAGTGCCTTAAGACTTGCAGTCATCAGTGGCAGGTTCCCTTGCCATCGATAGATTTGGGAATACTTCAATGTACCCTAATCAATGGATTCTTTAATATTTCGACCTCAACACCTATATTCTCACTTGTTGAATGCACTTGGTACCTTGAAACCCATTTTCATCATCGGTGGGATGTATTGCATTTGTTAAACGTTTTCATCAATGACCGGTAATCAGACGATGTTTCATCATGTTCGACCTTAACACCTATATTCACGTGATGAGACATGTACCATTAGTGGTTTGTGTAGAAGACCTCATAGTATGGTGGCATTCCATATATGCTACTACATGGATCACGAGAGTATAACCTATGGGATTTCAGTTCTCGTACTAGATCAGTGTACCTTATTATGTACCATATTTCTTCATTCAATACGGAGACCATACTCCATTATGTATTGTACATGGATGTGACCACTTATGACATATGTCTATAATTTCTATTCATTGCCATTATAGTTATATGTATTTGGTACTGCTATATGTACTCCAGATCTGCAGTCATGTATACAGAGTTATCATTGTATTATGCTAAGTATTGGCTAATTCTTCCACTTGGATCTTCACTACTCCACTTCTGGGACTATTATAAAGTATTTCGGCCATCGTATATCCTTATGACCTCACAATTTAGGGGGAATATTTTATAGCGTGATTTTCCAAACCTTATGCATCATGAATTGATGGCCTTCCCCTATCTCTTTTCAAACTCACCATGCCCACATTACTCACTATAGCCCCAATGCTTCAGTTTTAACAGTGAACTCGACACAGTTCTCGTTTTTATCTCTCCTAATTTTAATAGGTAATAGCTAAATTTACCGCTGGTTGATACCAGTATCACACTTTTTCATTTTAAGGCAATTTTTTGGGACTTTGAATCATCTTCATTGCAAAATATTATTACTTTCTATTTTCAAGTGTATTTTTAGACATTTAACAAAATAACATACATTTAGAAGCAAGTTATATTGAAAAACATATACATTTTGCAATTTTTCTTTAAAATAAGACATTTTTATAGGAAAAAGAAGACTTTTTCACTGACAAAATTCAAGAAAATAAATACATTTACAACCATTTTCAATAGATTTTTATAGAATTTTTGTATAAAAATGATACTATTTCATACTATATTCCAAAATGTTACGATTCACATAAATTCAGGAAAAACTATACTATATATTTGTAAATAATATATATAGAAATTTTATTTCTAAAATAAAGTCTGAAAGTCAAAACAATATTAATATATGTTATCAAAAAGTTTTCAAATTTAACATTTTCTTCAAGACATTAAACTAATCAACAATATCATGTAGGCCAAATTCTTCATCGAAATTGGAATTTTTTTCCCTAAAAGTGGATGACTTTGTTACTCTTTTTGGAATCAAAGATATATGTAATGCTATAAATAGACCTTTAGATTTGTGAGCCCCCACCACAACTAACATTACACCAATTTTTGGAGAATTGCAGAGTAGATGACTTTGTTAATTTTTTTTGAATCAAGGAGAGATGCAATCCCAAAAATAGATCCGGAAACTTGTAAGCTCCCATCATAGCCACTATTACACCATTCCTTCCAAACTTGTTAATAATATAATCACATTGTACAAAGATATCCATCATCTTAACTGGAGGTTTTACTTTTCAACCAAAAAAAAAACAAACATATATATAATATTCCATTGAGAATCAAGATATAAATTACAGGCACAAATAAATTGGACTGTACTTTCAAGATCAAACTCTTGATCCGCAATGGACCACCATCATCTGAAAATTCAATGAAGGTTTCTTTGTGTTAGATATGGCGTACAATTGCTAGTCAAAGACTCAACGCACCATGGAAACTTTTGATTTATTAATTGTTAAAGCCCATAAGAAACACGTCAAATTCGCAGTGGTTAGAGCCCTTAAATATCACATGTTGTTGGGTAGTTTGCTCGGAAGTGAAGCTATTTATCAGTCAAAAGGAGCGTCAATCCAAACTGTGTATGATGTATCTATCACATGCTTCAACTCATTTCCCAATAGCTTCTTTTTTTCAGAGGAAAAAATACCAGTCTTTGATATTCATGTGAATAAAAAAGACATCTTAAACAATTACAAAGAGTATGTTGAGACAGACCAGTCCCAATCCCAACAGCACAATATAAAGGACATCACCACAAGTGCAATATAGCAGACACAAACTGAACAGCAAATACAAAACTGAATAGCCAGCCATATCAGCAAAAAAGAGAAGAAAATAAACAAAGTCTGCTCAACAACAGACTTTCTCATCATCCCTGATGGTTCAGGTCAAAAATATTTCAATCTGATGTGTCCTATAAACATACAATCCCTGGAAAGCATAACAGCTAGCTGAAAATCCATCAAAACAGATAATAAAAAGAAAAAGTACTAATCATAATATCCAGGATGCTGTAGAAAGAAATGTAGACAGCCATAAAAAAAGTGTAAAAAGTCCATCTCCAATGACCATCCCATCCAAATTTTCTGAGTAGTATCCAGAGCCCATTTCCAATTTAAGAGCCTTCTTTGATAGTGCATCAACTAGCATGTTGTGTTCCCGGTAGATATGATTGAAGGCCACCGAAGGAGCAAGTTGCAACATAGAAAAAATATCTTCGCACCAATGTTTCAATGTGGGTATATTAAGGGCTGACAGTATTTTTACCCATGAGATTACCACCATTGAATCACCGAAGATCGATTGAATGGGCAGACCCATCAATAAGCAAACTCTGAGAACAGACCATAGAGCCAGCAATTATGCCCGTGTATTGGTGCACAACCCACAGCCCACAGAAAAACAGTAATAGTGGGTTTCACTAATATAGATCACAAACCCAGCACCTCCCATATTCTTTTGTGCCGCACCATCAAAATATCCAACAGGAAAGAAATGTAATCGCTTAGGGCCAATCTGCCGGCTCTTTTTTTTTAATTGAGGCACAGGGTATAGGGTAAGCATACTCTCAATCTTAGATATGAGCAGGGATACATAAGGATTTCCATTTTCAAAAACACAATGATTACAAAGGAGCCACAGGAACTAGAAGATAAAGATGGGGGTGTAACGATAGGAAGCAGATATAGCAATGGATTTGAACCAGTGAACCAAGAAAGACTGCACAGTGCCATGAGGAGAGAAGGTGAAACCCATACATTTCGAGAAGTGAGTGAAAATGTTCACTGCGAAAGGACACAATAAGAGCAGATGTCCACAGCCCTCTATTTCATTTTCACATAAGACACATCTACTAGGGCCATTGAAACCATGGGATTGTAGATGATCCCAGGTGAGGATTCTGTCCCTTACCAACAGCCAAGTAAAACAGATAATCTTCAGCGGTATCTTTAAGGACCAAAGCAAGAACAAGACCTGGTTGTGTTCCTCCACAATGTTGTTTTGAAATATACAGTCATAGCCAAGAGCAGCACTGATAGGACCCACATAGTTCCAAATGACCAAAGGAGAGTATCAGTCTCTTCATTTAATCTGATCCGGTTATATTCTAATCCTTTGATGTATAAACTCCATTGCATACTCCACTCATCACATAAATCTAACTCTTCTGTAGTAAACCAGTGCCCTGTAGCATGATTTTTTACCTGATCGAGAGTGATAATGCCATAGTCTTCCAGGTAAGATCTCAACTCATCCGCCAGGATATAGGAACAACCCAATCCAACAATTGGGTCCGCACCCACTCTGACCTCAGAACCATCTCCAACATGCCAGATTAAGCCCTGCCCAATCCAATGCAGGGTTTTTATAAAGCCCATCCAAATACGAGAGACATTCCAATGCCTGAATTTTTTAAGTCTGCACCAAGACTGTATAGGCAAATTCTTCATATATTTTACCTTTAGGAGATGATTCCAAATACCAGAGTTATTCAAGGCAAACCAGAAATTTTTCATCCTCAATGATAAACTGAAGAGTGGAAGATGTTTTATACCCCAGCCCCCCTGGGAGATGGGCCGAGCCAACAGGTTCCAATCTATCAGGTGAAACTTCTTTTTCAAGGTCGATGACCCCCACAGGAATGAAAAGATAAGTTTCCTAAGTTTATCTAGGATGGATGATGGGATAGGGAAAAGGGCACACCAATAGACTGGAATACTGGTGAGTACAGAACGGATAAGGACCAAGCGACCACCCAAAGACAAGAGCCGGTTTGACCAATGGTTAATACGATTTTCAAATTTTGTGATGAGCCAAAACCAGTCTTTGACAAGATAGCCAGAGGGCTTTAAGTAAAAACCAAGATAAGTGAAGCCAAGTTCAAGGTGAGCAAAACGGTATGGCATAATGTCAGAAATTCTACTCAACAAAGCATCATCCAGATCATAATGGAGGAAACAAGACTTGCCCATGTTGATCTTCATGCCAGATGCATCACAGAAAGTATCAAGTATAACCTTAAAGGCAACCCAATCCTCAAAAGTGCCCATCCCGAAGAGGATCACATCATCTACAAATAGTAGGTGTGTAAGTGAAAGGTCATCCGAGATCTTTCACCCCCTATATAAAACCATGCCGCTTGGCATCAGCGATCAAGAGGCTAAGTACTTCAATGACCAAAATAAAGAGTAACGGGGACAAGGGGCATCCCTATCTAATGCCCCGAGAAGCGGGAAAGAAAGTGGAAGGAGAACCATTGACCAGAATAGCAAAATTTGCAGAAGATATACACCCCAAAATCCAGTTCACACCCACAAGTGGTACCCCAATCTGGATAAGTAACAGCCTAATGAAAGTCCAGTTTACCCGATCGAAAGCCTTAGTCAAATCTAGCTTAAGAATGAGAGCTGATTTTTTCATAAGCTTTACAGAGTGGAGTACTTCTTGTGTAATGGCTACAGGCCCATGAATCAGGCGGTTCTTTAAGAATCCAAACTGCTGAGGAGAGATATTGGAATCCAAGAAGGGTTTAAGTCTCAATGCCGCCACTTTCGAGATCAATTTATAGCATAGATTGCACAATGAAATAGGCCGATAATCCCCAAAGCATATAGGGCGATCAACCTTTGGTATAAGAGCGATGAAAGTAGAATTTATGGCAGGTGCAACCTTTCCCAGAATACGAAAGGATTCCACCAGGTTTACCAAGGAAGGACCCATCAGATTAAAGAAGTATAAATAAAATTCTACCGTCCAACCGTCAGGACCAGGGGCCTTATCTTTTTTGAAAGTCTTCAGGGCTCCTTCAACTTCCGAAAGGGATACAGGACAGGTAAAGGCACATCTATCATCCTCAGAGAGATAAGAAGGAAAGAGACGGATAAATTTTAACTGTGCAGAAAGGTTGGTTGACCCATCATCAGCAAAAATCTCTTTAAAACGGCGAACCCCCAGATCTTTTATGCCTCTATCATCTGAAATCCAAATACCATTGACATCCTGTATACTCCAAATGGCATTCTGATTTTTCCGGGTAGAGGCCACAGCATGGAAAAATTTGGTGTTGGCATCTCCAAATTTTGCCCAAGAGACTCTGCTTTGTAATCTGGCAGAGTTTACTTCATGTTCTAAAAGCTTATTATAATAAGATTTTAATTCATTTAATTTACATTGAAGATCCCGAGCCAATATCCCTGAATCAGTCAAAAGTAGAAGGGTATTTATCTCCACTTCCAGCAAAGAAGAAGAGACCTTTAATCTCTTGGTCTCCTCCTTTGTCCAGACTCTAACCTTATCTTTTAAATGTCGAAGCTGTGAAGAGAAATCAATCATGGCATCCAGGGTAGAATCCATCGGGGGGGCAGACCAAGAGTGACGAACCAATTCACAAAAAACCTCATGACCAAGCCATGAATGATTAAATTTGAATGGGTAGAGGCATGGACCCGGAGGCTCACCCCAGTCGAGCAAAACAGGAAAATGATCAGAGATTCCGCATCGATGAGTCCACACACGATGTCTGGGCAGGAGGCCAATGAGCTGTTCTGAAAGCAAAAAACGATCCAATCTTTTAGAGATGCCCTCCTCTCCCGATCTACCATTTCACCAAGTGGGACCGGCACATGAAGGAGCAATATCCACCAGGTGATGAGCAGAGAGGAGGGAGGAGAGGGTAGGGCCCAAGGGGTCAAGAAGGGCTTTTTTACCCTAAATTTCAAAGGCACTCAGGGTGAAGTTCAGGTCTCCAGCAAGTATAAGGTTCGGTGTAGAGAGTAATCCTCCAGTGGCAACAACATTCCAGAAAGTATCCCGCTGCAAGTAAGGTCCATAGACATTAAGAATGGAGAAAGGCAGAGACCACCCCCGCAAAGATACTTTTAGCAAAATGCCCGCCAGTGTATGATAAGCTTTACATCTAAGCACTCGAGGGTTCCATCCAGAGAGTATGCCACCCGAGAGACTAGAAGAGTCAAGTGCACAGAATTCCCACCCAGGACAAAGTTTGGAGAAGGAAAAAAGAGCTGGGTAAGTGCTGGTCATAGTTTCCTGAAAGAGTACCACATCCGGGGAAAGGGTTAAAAACAAATTGCGGAGGCTTTTCTGTTTGGCTGAGCCCCCCAACCCACGTACATTCAGTGACAGAATACACATTAGGTATCCAAATGTGTCGGGGTCGATGCTCTAAGGACCCTTTGGTTTGAGGTAAAAGACTTACGAGCCGCATTCTTCAGACGAGTGGAAAAGGGAGTGTGAGGTGCGGGGGCAAGAGACTCAGGTAAAACAGTCTTAGGATTTTTATTTTTTTTCTCCTAATGGTGACATTTTCAAATCGTATGGAGTCAAGGGGAAGGACCGAAGGCGAAAGGGGAGTCTTATCCGAAAAGATGTTCAGGGTATTTTGTAGTGATGGATCTGTAAATGATGGAGCACCAATCGGGCTATGAGGTGAAGAGTCAGAAGGAGGATCAGAGGGAACAAGAGGAGGGAAGTCAGCAGGTGAGAAAATGGGTCGGGTATGACTATCATCCATCCCCGAGGATGGTACAGGAACATCCGAAGGGGAAAAAAAATAGTCAGGGACCACATGATGGGTATCAGCAGCCCAGCTACTTGAAGCAGAGACGGGAGCACATGTGGTCGAAGTAGTAAGTGTGGGAGAAGTCATGGGGAGAATGGATGTAATACCCCCGCCTATGGGTGCAATCAAGGAAGGAGCTAAAGGGTGAGTCAGCGGTGCAATATGAGGCAAAAAGGTTGCAGTGTGAGGCAAGACAGCACCATTAATATCGGCGGAAGGGGTCATCACAGGCAGGAGAGAGGGTGCAGCATGTAAAGTAACAGAAACATCAACCCCATCGACAACAGAGGGCGGAGAATGAGGCAAGACAGAATCCTCAACCGCGACATAAGTGGCCTCCACAGGCGGGACAGCGTGTGCAATAGGAGACAACTCAACTCAATCATGATTCTCGAACTATCAAAATGCCCCCGATTTCTTTGGTCTTCACCGTAGATTGATTAATTTGAATATGGTGTTGGATTTTTTTTTCTCGTATCCTTATGCTGCCAATTCAAATGCTCAACAATGCACTCAGCATATCGATTGCCAAGTTACTGCTTCCAGAAAGCATCCATATGAAGTAGATTTTGACTCGCAAGAGGTTGTTGATCTTTATGAAATAGTATGGGGAGATATGTGGATCACATGAAAAAAGTTCCTACCAGAGAAAGCCAAATAATTGCGGAACAATTACGCATGAAGCAAATGAAATACTTGTGTACCCAACTGGAGTCTCTCCTTCCCACTACTCCTCCCAAGGTAATTTCAACATTATATGCCTTCCACGACTGATAATTATGCTTTTAGATCAGACTGTAACACAGCGAATGACTATTTTTAGCTTTTATAGGCCTAATTATATATTTTGTTTCTTCATACAACTTGACAGATGTGGATTATACGACGAAACCATTAATTACATTAGAAAGCTCGAGGAGGATCTTAATCAACTGAAAAGAAAGAGAGACCGTCTGCTGGCAATGCGATCTGAAAAAACAACAAACAAGAACATAGACCTAATGGTGGTTGTGGAAATTTATGGAACTGAAGCAATTATTAGTATTACTAGCCAAAGAAGGCCGAGATATATGTGGATGATTCTGGAGGAACTTGAAAAGCATGGTCTAGATGTGGAGACCTCACAACTTTTTACAAGAGAATTCTTTGTGCTTCTATACTCCCATGTCAACTTCATAGACAAAATTTTCCATGATCCTTCTCGGATTCAGAGTTCTCTAGAATTTGGGCTGCAAGTAACTTACTAGATTATTGTAACATGTCATTGTTGATGCGAAATTCAAACCGCTACAGATCTTTTTTGATATGATGGAATTGACACATAATTATCATCATGTCATGACCGTTGCAGATTATTGTCATTTCACATTTAGTTTCTATGATGGTATTGTTATTTCTGAGGATGATGATTGATAGTTTTTCTTGAAAGCTTGATCACAGCAAGAAACCAGTCAAGATTCTCCAGGATCCAATGTAAGAAGAAGACCCCTGTTGTATATTTATAAATACAAGTTTTGACCAAACATAATTTCTCAACATCTATGAAGTGTACGGGCGGAGGTGGAGCTGTGTGGGGGAATAGAGCGAAGGGAAAGTGGAGTGGTGGGGGAGGAAGGAGGTGGAGGGGCGCGAGGGGAGGAGGGAGGAGTTAGTTGGAAGTGACGGGGAGTTGGACGGGCGCGAGGGGAAAGTGGAGGGACCAGTGACCGAGGAGGAGGTGGGAACGTAGCTTTGCTTTTTTGAGCGCCAGAGGGCTTTTTCTCATTGACCACGTGATTCTAAGAATCACACAGCCAGTAAAGGGCCTTCCTTTGGCGCCCAAAAGAATGACCGCTCCCCTTAATGACATGGAAGAGGAGGTGGAGGGGAGCGGAGGGGGAGGAAGGGAGGAGTTGGAGGGCGCGAGGAAGGAGAGGAGGGAGGAGGTGGAGGGCTGGGGAAGGGAGTCGCACTGGAGGAGGTGGAGGGAGCGCGCGCTGAAGGGGAGGGAAGGGGAGCAGAGGGAAGGTGGATGGGTGGGCACTAGGGTGTTTTTAATTTTGTTTTTAATAATGTTTGTGGAGGATTTTTTTTAGTTTTATTTTTAATTTTTTTAATTTTTTAGTTTTTTAATAATGTTTGGTGTGAGGGGTAAAATTATTTGGGAGAGTTTGTTTTTTTTTAACTTTTTTATTTTTAGTATAATGTTTGTTTGAGGGGCTAAATGGGTTGGGAGGGAGGAATGGGAGAGGGAGGAGAGGAGGGTTTTTTTAAGTTAAAAAAAAAAGAAATGTTTGGGAAGGTAAAATTATTTCGAGGATTTTGATATTTTGGATCGCATGGTGAAGAAAGGTGCATTGAAAATCTTAATAGCATTAGCTTTCAACTTCAATTTTGTATAAAAAATATTGATGGAAAAACACCACTCTGGGTCAAGAAGTACTCAACTAGCATAGAATGGGGGCCTTCATCAGGTTTGGCATTTTTGAAATTCATCCCAAATCATCAAATGTATGCTTCAAATTTATTGTTATTGCAATCATCTTCAGATATTCATAATGCAAGGCGACACAATAGAGATTTTGATTCTTCTAAATGCTTGGAATAAATCAATAAGTCTATCGAAGATACATATGAGTACTTTGATGTTGCTAATTCTGTTTGGCGGGAGTTTTTTTTCATCGAACAAAGTGACATAATTTCAAACTCTACAAATGGAGATATATATTTGAAGTCTCCATTTACTTCGCCACAAAGAGTAACAAATGAAAATGAGGAAACAAAAGTTGAACCTCAAGGTGTTGAGTTTTCTCAAGTAGAGGAAAGAGAAATGTATATCAGAGAAATGTATATCGGCTCTAGAAGATCATCTCAAAAGCATCGAGAGATGGAAAACCTTTATAAGGGCTCAGTACAAGATATCAAGGAGGGTTGCATTATTGCAATTTTGGCTACAGATGATGCATGTGATTATCCTTTCTGGATTGCAAAAGTTATGAAGGTGAATAAATAAAATGAAGAAGTAGTATCAATAGAAGTACATTGGTATGCAACAGATACACGTCCATTTGATGTTGTGTACAAGATAGATATGGTGGTTAAGAAAAGGGTTTGTAGAAAGAGAAAAAGAAAGGGTCAAAAAATAAATCATCGCTGCATTGATATCTTGAAATTAGAGGAAGTTTATATACTTGTTTATGATTTCAAGTTGACAAAGAAAGACACTGTTTGCTCCAAGACTATAGAGATTATCAAGAAGATGTTTCCAAAAGAAGAAGTTGCAAGATGGGACTCTGCTAAACCAAGTCATGGATCCAGAAGGAATATGACAACTGAAATGATGGGCATAAATGTAGACTCATATGGTGCACCCATTGATAATAGAGACGAATATGGGTCATCTACATCTTCGTCCAGTCCTTCATCTGCGGAAAATGTAGATTCTGATGGGGTGTCAGATTCCATGGATGAAATTGAATCATTTCAAATGAAACATTTTAAATGTGTTTTATTAGTATGATGTTTGTAATTGAAACTTTGAAGGAGATTTTGAATATTTATATGATCCATTTATTCGTGTATGGTCTAAGATATGATTTCATTATGAATCACATCATAATTTATTTGATTTTATATGGTTAGAGTGGTGAAGTTATTTATGAAATATTTTTGTTTGTTTAATATGCAAGTTTCAAAAAAGTTGTAATTTATCTTTTGGATAATTTTTTTTTTCCAATTTAGGGGTTGATTTTAAAGTATTTGTAAACAACAGTATGGGATGTTTAGGCCATGGCTCTATTTTTAACCCTGAAAAAAAAAGTGTATACTGGTATCAAACACTTTTCTATTTGTGGGTGCTTTTGGTGTTTTGTTTTGCAAAAATCATCGTCTTTATGCCTAGAGTTCTTGTTCTTAGTATAAAATTCTCATTTCATGGTATAAGTAGGTCTTAAAAAGACATTTTTGAAGATATACATGGGTCATCTATTATAGAGATAGTGTATACACATATTGCACCATTACAACCCGCGTACATTGAGTTTTGTGCTAAAAAACAAAAAATATTTGGATTTTTCCTCATCAAGTAATGAATTATTTGATCCTTGGCCTTACATATGTTGGGAAACACTCTGATTCAAACCTCTAATTTCCATTTGAGGGATATATATTGAGTCATTGTGAAGAATTAGGGGGAGAGAGAAACTTTGAGAGTAAGGACACTAGAGAAATTTTTTTCCCCATTGTCATATACTTTAGTCTGCATCCCTTTGTCCTTGTTGATAGAACCATTTGTGTTCATCTCCAAAGCTCTCCATTGTCTTTGTGAGTTTTCCTTTCTATGGAGGATTGAAGTGGTGGAAGCCTAGGTGGAGGGACTCGATTTTTCGGTTGCGGCGAGGTGGAGGGACTCGGTTTCTCGATTCCGACGAGGTGTCGACAAAGGTTGTCACATTGTATCCATGTTTTTACATTAATAGAAATATCCATTTCTTGTCCAACTTTCATGTGCAATTGTTTATATTTGTATCCATGGGTATAGTTGCTTTATACATGTTCAAATAGATTATGCTAGATTGAATACTAACATTTAATATATTTCATGCTTGGATATATATTTGTTTTTGAGGGAAAATTGTAGGGATAAGAATTTAATCACGAGCTCAACGATGGTCTTCTTCAAACATCTGGTTGATGTACGATTTATATACATTAGTTGTTAGATTCTTTAATTTATCTAGCACATTTGAGAATGAATGTGATTTTTGGTGTTATATTGTTTGTTATGGTCCACCTGAAACCATAGGAATATTTTATTCATAACAATGGTGTCCTTCAAAGAATTAGAAAGCAATTAGCCAGTGGATTAAGTTTCAAGAAATATAAGAGTGGGAAGAAATTGAACATTGTTTGGGATACTATGAAGCTACAGAGTATGGACACTTAGGATGTGATTGTAATTATCTTCATCTCAATTTTCTAGAAGAATGTTTGAAATTGTTGCATGAGGACCTGCAACACCATCATTGGGGAGATGTTGGTTCCTCGCTTAGACATAATTTTGATTGTTATTCCATCCCTTTTTACACCTAATTATCTTCTTCTTAAACATGGAATTATCCCTTTTTTCCATTTTCCCTAACGTTTTTGAAAGACAAATTCCTATTATCCTTCAAGGTAGTATGGGTTGTTTTATTAACAATTTATTATTATTTTTCTATTAAAATATATCCAAGAATCATTGATTATAGGAAATATAAAGCCAGTAACTGGGTTTAAGGAAATAATGTATTATATGTGTTTTTGGTATTCTCTCTATGGTTGAATCTCTTTATTTTGTTGCATGAATATACAGATCTATCTTATCTTTCCCACGTGATTTTTTGTGTGTCTTGAACATGCTTGATGGAAAGTTTCATGGTTGCTTTGTTATTTAATTTGTTTATGATATCACACAACTGAGGGGTACATCCCGAGGAACAAAACAAGGTTTAAGAACTATTTAAGAATTTTATGGGTTAATCAATTGATCCAAGAGACTGTTGGATAATGGAATTTTCCCTAACAACTATGGAGTAGAGTTTCTAGATCCAAGTGAATGTTGGATAGTGGCAGATGAGCTTGTAACTAGTAGGATAGGGAAGGATGGGGTAGGGATTAAAATAAGTCTCATTCCCTTTCATTGTTCCCATAAAGAACCAGTATTCATAGTGTCACTCAAAAATCTACAAGGTGTGTGGGAGAGGGTATGATATTCAATTTAGGAAATAAATGACTGAATAGATTAATGCAAAAGAAGTTGCATGTTTCCATGGTAGAAATTTAAGGGTATAACCTTGCCTTATTGAGGGTAAAAATGAATGTAAAAATGATTGTCAATGACTTAATCGGGATCTAGATTCACTCTCAAATCAATACTTTTCCCTACCTAAAGGATCTCTTGACCCTAATGACCCTAAATTCATTTTTTTTAAATACATAGAGGAAGAATTCATTACCTGAAAATTGAACCCATTGGTAATGCAAATTTCCTTTGCATGTTTGAGAAGAAGCAAGTTGAAGATTGCTCCTTAGTTGAATCTGCCAGGATAAAGTATTCTTCATAGCATGAAAATAAGTTTCATGCGCTAATATTTGCATTAATATTAGTGATCTAGAACCACCATTAGTAGGGATATTTTCAAAACTAGTAGGGGTCTACTACTTTGCACTCTAGGTTTTTGGTCATGTATTAGATAATGAAATCTTGCATTATACCTTCTGCTATAATATCTACATCAATGTATTTATATAAAACTTAATATCAACTAGTGCTTGGAATTTCAATGTAATATGTAGATATTATTTCTTAGGTCAGGGGCGGGGAATAGTATTCTAGATATATATTCTTTGATAGTGAAAAGTACTTTAGATTAATACATTTTCAAACCTTCTAAAAGATATTCAAAGGTGTTTTTGGATCCATGTATTTGCCCATATATGTTTCAACCCTTTGAGGTTTTAGAGGTTAATGCTTAACTTACTTGCCCATTTACAATTACCCAATAACTCATAGAAGGATGAATTGACCTTGCTCAACCAAGTATGCACTTCAACATCACCTCCAAAATTATACCGCAAGGTCATATAGGAGAATTCAAGTTGACATTTCTTCATCCCATTCTTCATCCTCCTTGATGTTGTACAAACTAATTTGTGATGATTTGTCCTTCAAGACAAAGTTTAATTTTATGCATTCATCACGTCCTAAAATTCCGCAATGGAGTCCACAAACAAATTTACTAGTTCTCCTTGAATCAAAAATTCATTTTAATCATTTTCCACAACATGGTATTCATTTCATTCATTGTCATTATTTTGTAAGTATCCATGGGGGATTTGAACTCATGACCTTCCATTTACAACTTATCGTCTCAATTACTCATTACCAATTCCTCTAACCCTCGTGGGCTCTCTAATGTCAAGATCCGATTGTAACTTATAGTATGAATTTATGCAAAGTGTTACCATTAATAAACATAAAGAGAAACTAAAATACTAGATAGAAAAAATGATAGGTGTAAAACCCAAATAATAAATATACGATATAGAAAAAGAGTAGTGGGGCATATGCACACCAACATTGGGTTACACTTTCAAATATAGCTTAATGGAGGAAAACATCTCTAGGAAACTTCATTATATTTCTAAAATATTGAAAGAGTTACAAATCATTGTCACTGCACTGCTCGCGCTCAAGATTTACTCTCAAATTAGTATTTTTCACTACTCAAAGGATCTCTTAACCTTAATGTTATAGGGAATCTCTTCAGCTTAATGATCTCAAATTCATTTTTTTTAACTACATAGAGGAGGAATTCATTATTTGAAAATAGAATGTATTGCTAATGTCAATTTCCTTTGCATATTTGAGAAGAAGTGAGTTAAAGTTTCTCCTTGGTTGAATCCATAAGGAGAAACTATTATTCATAGTGTGTAAATACGTTTCTCATAGTAATCTTTGCATTAATCTCAATGATCCAGAACCACTATCAGTAGGGGAATTTTCAAAACTGGTTGGTGTCTACTACTATGCAATCTAAGTTTCTATCCATGGCTCGGATAGTGAAATCTTGCATTAGACCTTCTACTTTAATATATACAACAATGGCCTTATCTAAACATTTACTATAAAATAGTTATTTCCTATGTTTTGATCTTTGAAATTCAACTTAATATGTAGATATCATTTACTAGGTTAAGGGTGGGGAAAAGTATTCTAGATATATTTTGTTTGATAGACATATTCTAATGTGGTTCTATCAATTGAACATTTCAAGGTTTGACCTAGTTTGGATCAACATTTTGAGTTGATGCATTTGCAACCCTTCTAAAATATCCTCAAAGGTGCTTGTTGATCCATACCTTGCACCGTATATGTTTCGACCCTTGGAGGTGCCAAGGGTCAATTTTTAGCTTACTCACTTGATTATGAATACCTACAAACTCTTGGAAGGATGAATTGATTTTGCTCAACCAAGTATGCACTTCAACATGGCCTCCAAAATTATACCGCATGGTCATATAGGATACTTTGGTGTTGACATTTATTCACACCATAAAAGAATTAATCATATAAACAATTTATCCACTGTAATGTTATGTTTTTGTTAAATAGGAAATTGACCGAGGACCTTTAATACCGGGAGAATATTAGGACAATTATTCAATCATCAGTATAATAAAGAGGGCCATTAGAGTTATTATCATAAAGCATGCAGAGCATGTAGGCCTTATTTCTTCAGTCTTAAAAGTCAGTGAGAAATTAGAATTGCATGCACGCAAAAGTAAATCTCAAACCCTAAAAGTGACATGCAAACTTTAAAAGTACATGCTAAGCTATTTAAGAAGGGTTATTGGACCAAAGAACATATCTATTATTGTTATTGTTGATTTCGAGCTTTTGAGTAGTAGCTGTAACACCCCATTTTGACATTTCTACCTGAACTACTATTATATGTTGTATTTGTTTGATTGTGAGACCTCATTGGTTTGACGACACTGTGGACATATGGTTCTATTATTTTGCCGATATATATATGTGTGTGTGATATGATAGTATTATGGTTGGTAGTCATGTTTAGATATGTATCATGTGTTAATTATGTCAAATATATGGAAATTACTGAATGATGGGTACGTGGATACCGTTACAGATATATGTTGAAATAATGAATGTTAGGCCAGGTGCATGGCGAATGAATGAGTTTATTGTTGTCATGTTATGATGGGATATATGTGTACATATTGAGGATTATGCACGATATCCTATATTGTATGTCGAGGACTAACTTACAGGTTGAAACGGCTAAGTGATAGCTGGATCCTACGAGGTGGGAGGACCTCGGGGACATGGACTTCTAAAGATAAATGGTATGCGAATGATGCATTTATTTACTTTCGTATGGTTATTATGCTGTTTATTATGATGTATGTTATGACATGGGTGGGGTAGAGTTCCAGGAAACTCAACCGCCCAGATCGGTTATACGATGACAGACCGAGTACAAGTGCAACGCTGTTGTTATGTCGAGTAGACATAGTCCCTTGTTCCATTAAGGGGGTGTGGAGGCTTTACCCACTGTTTATCCCCAAAACCCAGAGTCATGGGAGGGTTGTGCTATGGTGCGCTCCCCAAGGTGTGTGATGATGACTGGTGGTTGCCTGCTGGGGAAGCTTGGTCGATGTGGTCGACACTTCCGCTTACGGGTTCTAGATGGAACCAGTCATGACTTGACATTCCAGGGTAGTCCAGCAGAGGACAGGATAGGATGTGGAAGTTAGTAATGATGTAGGTAGATAGATGTAGTGTGAAGTAGGGGTGAAAACAAGATCTAACTGTAGATGTGTAAAACCCTTGATTAGTATGTGTCATAAATCAGTGATGTATGAATTATCGTAACATGGATTTCAGTAAGCTAATGGATCATACCTTGTAAACTATGCTAAAACATGTGTCGACAAATAATAAAGTTCCTTGATTATGATTGATGTATGTGAATTATTACTTTTAGTGTACTTACGTGAGGAATGTAAGCAGTAGCTACGGTTACATAACTCGCCTACATATTTTGAATTACATAAAAATGTTGTTGAGTAATAATGTCAATTAGTGTCGCTTAATATTAATTACTGTCGTTAGTAATTA
>LPNX010626917.1:192014-202298 GCA_001517045.1 Pseudotsuga menziesii
AATCTTAGGTAAGTGTAATTAATCAATTGACAATTACTGTTAATTAAATTAAATTGGTGAAGCATGCAAGTTTAAACTATATAATATATATAACATTTATTATTTATTAATTAAATGGTCAAAAATTGAAATATGAGTAAGGATATGTTTAAAATTATTATATTAAATAAAAGGATTAAATTTAATTGAATTAAAAGTTATGGTTGAGAAGTGACCCCAACCAACACCTTTTAATAATTATTTAAATATTTAAAGGAGTCCAAGTCCAAGTTGAGGGCTCAAGGACTTACATGGTAGATGGAAGGGGGTTGGATAAATTTATGATGAAGATAGGGGTAGTAATGGGGGAGGTTGGCAAACATGAGGATAAAAGGGAGAAAGGAGGGAGGAGAAGGGGATGATCCTTACCTTAGTTTTTTGAGAATTTTAGGGAGAAGAGAGCTGCGAGGAAGGGGTTTTGTTGGAGATTGTTATTTTTGAGGGGATACAGCAGCTTAGGGCTTGTACTCGGTTTGGGATCGGGGGTCCAAAGGGGTGCCTTTGGAGCTGGGTGGTCGGCGAGACCTCGCCAGTTGGCAGGGTGGCAAGACTGGTTTGGACTGGTTGAGTTTCAGAACTTGGGAAGGACTTTTGGCTGCAGGGAAAAGCAAGGAAAAACGACAAGCAAGGACAGCAACAAAGGTGGACCTACTAGCTACCTACAGGTATTTTCCAGCAGTATTATGGCCAATTCTGTTTATTTAATTTTAAAAGTTTATATGGCAAATTTATTTATTAAATATTAAAAGTTTATATGCTGTGATCATCCTTGCTACCTGCACAGTTAACAGTAAATTGTTAGAAGTAGATAAAACAGAATTATAGATTTTCAAACTGTATATATATAAAGTGAATTTTCTGACTGTAAATAAAAACTAAAGGAGACCCAGTAGGGGGCTCTACACATGGTACCAGAGCCATGGTTCCAAATCTGGAACCAGAGGGCTCGCAATTGATATTTGTATTGGCTTTTGGGTGCCTGAAATAGAAAATTATCTTAGGCAAACGAAACTGTATGAAACTTTTTCTTACCGAAATCTCTGTATTAGTTAGGTTACATGCACAAAACAGAAATTTCAACGGATAGGAAGCTTTACAGACATGAGAACAATTCAAAAAAAAAAATATAAGCAAGTCAAACATGTAAAGGAACTCATTACTGGCAGGCAATCGCAAATTTGAGACAAGACTACTATTCCTAAACTTGAATATGATCTCCCCTCTCGCGATTTTGCTTTGAAATATAGCACAATTTAAATAATTCAAAAGCAATCCTGAGATCTCCTAAGGGTTTCAAATATGGAAAGTTAATCACAGATTCCTGGTACATATATGAAAGAAAACAAATGGGGCACATTGCTCTCTGTGATTGTTTAATGCCTCCGAATTACAGAATCCCCTGTGTATGGAAGAAATTTAAACTTTAAAAGAATGACAGAACGACCAGAAAAATCATAGATGGCATTAATAGAAGGCATAATTTCGTATTTAAAATACAAGAAGAGCAAGTCCCAAGAAAAACATATAGACTATCTAAAAGAATTTGCTGTAGCGTTTCCAGGGGACGCAGTGCCTACCGTTGGAAAATTGAAGAGCGACGTTCGACTCGCAGTAAGATAAAACCGACCTTGGATAGATTAATGAGCGAGCTTTTCCTTTTACTATAATAATTGAAATGTGAAATTTATTCCAACAGATCCGCTAAAACATATACTTGTAATGTACAGCTTTTTAAAGATCAAAACTGTAAAACTGTAACGCTTCATCTCACAAATCCTAGAAATACCTTATTGTTTAAGCCATTAGCATTAACATCTCCAATATTTGTAATATCTGGTGGTATTTTTTTCCATAATATTTCTTTACTTATGTCTTTATGCAATGAGCAGGTGCATGACAGCGTTCTTCTTCAAAAGAAGAAAATTTCGAGTCTTCAAAATTTGATATGTTTATAAACTCGTCAAAGTACTTTTGTGCTTCTTCATTCAAACATTAAGACATATCCTTCCGGTCTGCACTATTTCTTCTTGTTTGAGATGGTCTTTTGGTTTTAGATGGCTTTGATTCTGGGAGTAACTCCCCCACTATTCTTGCAAGTTCCTGGCGGCGTTGTTCTTCAGCAGCCAACTCAGCACAAAGATCCCTTGCCCGTTTCTCTGACTGCTCCAGCTTAGCAGTATAATCTTTTCTAAATGCCAGAAACAACATGAGTGACATCATTAGAATTTAGCTTGAGTAACTCGTCAGAATCCTTTATATTAGGTGCTGAAGGGTTCTTTCTCACAGAGGATTTACAATATTGAAAGAACAAATAAATTGAAGTTTCTTTTTCCAATTTCTTCTGGGCCGGATTCACAAACCCTCTTAATATAGCAGCAGACTTTTCTGTCGGTACCGAATAATAAATTAAATCTCTGATTCTACGAGTAAAATTTAACATGAAATCACAGAGGACTGAAAAATGAATAAATTTCAGAATCTAAGTAAACGCAAGCGACCAAACGCAAATCAACACACACAAAGTAAAAGCCCAAGCAACCAGCTCTCAGGGACCATTATATGAATAAATTTCAGAATCTAAGTAAACGTATAGGCTAAAGGTGGACAAATCACACTATGCTGAGAAATTAATTTATCTCGGAAATATTTAGCTTTTTCCAACAGAAACAATTGAAAACACGTTCTAATTAGAATAAAATAATTATCTGTAGAAGATGTCTTCCCTGCAGATTATATCGTGTCATACAACAGGATTCTCTTTAATTTTATTTGCAGTTTATTTACCAACAGGCAATTTGTGCTCGAAGGAATCTACAGTTCAATTCATGCGCTAGCCAGGGCTTGAAAAGTTGGGGTTTAGGGTTGCTGCAGCATACATTACTGTAGTCATGTTAATCAACAAGTTACAGTATTGCTATCAAAACAAAACACACAAAAAAAAAAACCGAAACCCTACAGGGCGCGGCCCGCAAGGAGCTGGGCGCAGCCCGGCCAGCAAGGCCGTGAGCCTGCGGCCTGGGCTCAGCCCGGCCCAGTGGCCTACGGCCAGGGCAAAACACACACAAAAAAACTATAAGATATATTCCGCTACAGGGTTGAGGCTATGCTGTATAGATATTCAACTAATGTCAAAATGAAGCAACATAAAAACCCAAAGAATCCATACCCAATAGCACACAGAGATTTATATTGTAGAAAGACTCTTTTGGGGTTTAAAGTCTCCAGAAACTATATTAATGAAGAAACAAATTACTGGTGGTGATGCTTTGGGTTGGAAAGGAGGTTTAATGATGGCCCTTGGCTTCTACGAACAGCTCGAACAGGTGCCATCGTGTTCCCAACAGTAAAATCTTTTATTTCATGCCGTCGTTCCCCTTCGAGCCAGTCGTATGGAGGAGGATTTTGGGTCGTTACCCAACAGAGGAACTCCGTCCAAGGGTATGGGTCTCGACCTTCTATCGGAGGTTCCCTTGGTGGAAGGGAGGGAGCGCTGGTGGTCTCCTAGGCTCTACAATAAGGAAAGGAGGAAAAACGTAGGAAATAAAACCCTTCATGCTTAAGGCAGTGCTCTCAGAAGATGCAGCCGATTCACAACTAAACACATTAAACAAAAACCTCAAGCAACTATAAGTACAACAAAACAAAGCATATGACAGCATAGTACCAGCGAGTACCTCAATTGCTGGATATTTCAGAGCTCCCTCGCGCTATCTAGAAAATAATACTACACTTAAAAGTATTTAGACCTGAAAGAGGCCGAGAGGCTCGCCATGGCTGAGTTGTAGAACTCGCTCGCCATGGGAGATGCAGAGCAGAACTCACTGAAAGAAAATGGTTGAGGAAAATGAACCATACTAGGGTTTGACCTCGTATATAGAAGTTTTTACATTATTTGATTGCATGGTTGGATGGCCCATGGGAGGCCACGTGCCTTAGGTTAAGGCGATTATGGTTTATTTCGTTTTTTTATTTTATATATATTATTTTAATTTAATTTTATTATTAATAATTCGTAAAATAGATATATATATATATATATATATATGTGTGTGTGTGTGTGTGTGTGTGTGTGTGTGTGTGTGTGTGTAAATAATTGTTATTAAATAAATAAATAAAATTTAACATTATTCCATAATGTTTAACTATTTAAATAAAAAAAAATTTATTATAATTATTTAAAATTTTGTTCAATTATATATATATATATACTATAAATAATTTTGGAAATTAATTAACTATTAACTATTTTAATTGATTAAAGTAATTAATGTAACACAGTTAATGATTAGCTTTTCTTCTTGAAAATGCTCTTTGCTGAAACTTCGACGTATAGTCGAAGGGGCAAGACCGACATGGAATCTTGAAAACGAGATACCACGGAGACCAGCATGACGAGTTGATCGCTAGGACATGGATTCTACTTCATGATGAAATGTTGGGTAAACACGATGCTAGACTTAAAACTTAGGTTATTCTATTAGTAAATTATTAAATTATCAATTGTTAATAAGAGCGGGGCAATAAACATTAATTGAATATCTTGAAGATTTGATGGCGATTCGATGAGGGTTGTGTGGAATCCAATACCTACACCTACATAGAATTATTGCAGTATATCTACTACCGAGTGGCCTCAAGATGGCCTGATCGAAACGTCCTAAACTATAGCTCTTAGAGTAAATGCTCATAAATTAGTCATGACGCATTTTGAATTAATTGATGAGTTTGATGGTAAATTAGTCATGATGTCGTCATATGATAATTATTTTATTATTCCATGTAGCAGGGATAAACATGGTAAGAACACGAGCAGGTCGGGGGCGAGGTCAGGCTACGGCGTTACCTAAGCCGAATGTGCCAGCACCATCGCCAAAGACCATCCTTATACTACGCTCGTTGGAAGCAATAAACAAAACACTCAAGGGACTAGCACATAGAGGAAGTGCTACCTCGGAGGTAGAAGTGGATGCCCCTCCACTAAGGGAGGAAGTTCCTGTGGTAGAAGTGAATACATTACCAAGAAATTCGCACCAGGATATCAAGAGGGAACTTCAGAAGATAAGGCTTCCAGAATTTTCAGGGGGTCGATCAGGGATACAAGCAGAGTCGTGGTTGGAAGAGATGACCAGGTGCTTGACCTTGTAGGAGTACACCTCCACGTCCAAGTCCAAACTGGCCATATTTCAACTAAAGGGGGCCGCTTTGAACTGGTGGGGAAACCAAGAAAGACAGCTACACCTTACACCAGACATAGTTCCATGGGAATTGTTTGTGGAAAAATTCAAAGTGAAGTACCTACCCGCATCCTACCAGGAAGAACAAGCGGGGGCTCTTCATGCCTTGGTACAAAGGCATCTATCGGTGGAGGAGTATGAAGAGAGGTTCATGGAGTTAGTGAAGTATGTCCCTTACTTGGACAATGACGAATGCCAGGTTGAGCGCTTCGTGTATGGGCTCAATGCCAAGATCAGGGCTCAGGTACGGATGTGGAAACTGACTTCGGCCGTCGAAGCAGTAGATTGTGCTCATTACACTGAGGAGATGTTGGGTGCAAAGCCCATCAGGTCATTCAACTCTCAACAGTCAGGGTTTGCGGGGAAGGCCCCTCGAAGCTACCCTTAGGGAGGATATGCGAGGCCACCTCCCTACGAGAACAGGAGCACACCAAGAGTCGCAACGGTAGACAGATCAGTGGCAACTAGGGCGGTGCCCCAGTCAGCCACAGGAACTCACGAGGGTGTGAGGAATTTCAGAGAACCAGCCGGTAGAGGAAGGGGTCCTAGGGGGAGGAGCCCCTCTCAAAGGTCTGAATGGGTTATTTCGCCCACTCCATTACAAGTTGCTTGTTGGGGATGTGGAGGTCCACATTACCAGCGTGATTGTCTCGAATTACGATTCGGTACAGTGCAGCGAGAAGGAAAAGCTCCAATGGGGAGTGGGGGTAGTAGGCATTAGATCTTGGCTGCAGTAAACAACCATCAAGCAGAGCACCAATCCACTGTGGTGGAATCATCAGGTACGGTCAATAATGTCAAGCTTAGAATATTGTTTGATCCTGGCGCTACTGATAGTTTTATTTCTCCATATGCATTAGACAAATGTGGGTTGGTAGCCTACGATCATGACGATTTCAGTTTAGTCGAAATGGCTTCAGGGGTTAAGCAAGCAGTAGGACCTAGTGTCGATAATTGTGTGGTGGATCTCGGGGTGTGTGTTACACAAGTCAAAGTGTACGTTACCACTCTCGGAACTTATGATCTCATCATCGGTATGAATTGGCTTGAGGAACATCGAGCTTTCTTGGATTGTTATGGAAATAAGGTTCTTTGCAATAATGACAACGGAGAGGCCATCAAGATCCAGGGTATCAAACGGAAGGTTTCCCTACGTTTCATATCAACGATGAACGTAAAGCGATGTATGCGACAGGGATTCCAGTTGTACATTGTTGAAGCAGTAAACAGTGAGAAGGGACCCTCCTTTGATGACTATCCAGTGTTAGCCGAGTTCAGTGATGTATTTCCAAAGGAATTACCTGGGTTACCTCCTAAGAGGGAACTTGATTTTACCATTGAGGTAAAACCCGATGTAGAGCCAACATCGAAGACACCTTACAGGATGACGGCCCCAAAACTTTGTGAGTTGCAAATGCAGTTGAAGGAATTGCTAGATCTAGGGCTCATCAGACCAAGTATTTCACCATGGGGTGCGCCAGTAATCTTTGTGAAGAAGAAGGATGGCTCCTTGCGTCTTTGTATAGATTACCAAGATTTGAATAGAGCCACCGTAAAGAATAGGTACCCGATACCTCGAATTGATGACCTCTTTGATCAAATGAGAGGAGCGACAGTCTTCTCAAAGATCGACTTACGATCAGGTTACCACCAACTACGGATTAAGGAAAGTGATATACCTAAGACTGCTTTTCGAACAAGGTTTGGGCACTATGAGTTTGTGGTGGTACCCTTCGGTTTGACCAATGCCCCAGCCGTATTCATGAGTCTCATGAATAGCGTGTTTCGAAAATACTTAGATCAGTTTCTGCAAGTCTTCTTGGACGACATCCTCATCTACTCCAAGAATGAACAGGAGCACGAGGAACACTTGCGAATAGTGTTGTCATGCTTAAGGGAGCATCAGTTGTATGGTAAGTTGTCCAAATCTTCATTCTATCAGAAGGAGATCCATTACCTAGGGCATATAATTTCTGGTGAAGGAATTTCTGTTGACCCTGAAAAGGTGAAGTCCATAATGGATTGGCCCGTGCCAAAGAATGCGCATGAAGTAAGGAGCTTCATGGGGTTAGCCGGGTATTATAGAAGGTTTGTTGAGGGTTTCTCAAAAATCGCGAAACCCATAACTACCCTACAATGTAAGGGCACTAGGTACGAATGGACAGATGAATGCGATGCCGCATTCGCCAAGCTAAAAAGACTATTGACAAGTGCACCAATTCTACGAGTTCCAGATATGGAGAAGGAATTTACAGTTTGCACCGATGCTTCAAGGCAGGGTTTGGGTGCAGTATTGATGCAGGAAGGTGGGGTAATAGCTTATGCATCGAGAAATCTAAAACCACATGAAGAGAATTACCCTACTCATGACCTAGAGTTGGCTACAGTGATGTTAGCTTTGAATCTTTGGAGACATTACCTTGTTGGACGAAGCTTTGAGCTCAAGTCTGATCACCAAAGCTTAAGGTATATCTTCACTCAGAGAGACCTAAATGCTAGGCAAAGGCGATGGAGTGAATTCATGAGCGAGTATGATTTTGGGATTTCCTACATCAAAGGGAAGGAGAATGTGGTAGCGGATGCCTTAAGCAGAAAACCAAGACTTTTCTCTCTTATACCTTTGAAGGTGGATTTGAGGGAAATAATTTTAGGGTAGCTACTCGGAGATAGTTGGTACCTAAAGGTCACAGCAGCACTCCAGAATGGGAAACCGGTGGGACCAAAGTTTGAAGGCTATGAGTTGGAAGCAGATGGTTTGCTATGGTATCAAGGGAGGATGTACATTCCTGAGGAGGGAGATATTAGAGAGACTATCCTTAAGGAGGCCCACAGAGCAGTGTATTGTGCGCACCCAGGTTTAAAGAAGATGTATGCAAACATGAAGCAACTCTTCTTTTGGGCAGGGATGAAAAGCGACGTGGTCAAATTTGTCGCTAGGTGCCTTGAGTGTCAGCAGGTAAAAGCTGATCATCACCACCCGGCAGGACTGTTACAGCCGCATGACATTCCTATGTTGAAATGGGAGGTTATCTCCATGGACTTCGTGGTGGGATTGCCTCTTACCTCTCATAGGCATGATTCCATTATGGTCATCGTTGACAAACTGACCAAAACTGCTCACTTCATTCCAGTTAAGGAGACCTATGATGTCACAGATGTAACACGTGTGTTCATAAATGAATTTGTTCGTCTCCATGGGTTTCCCAAGAAGATTATATCGGATAGAGATTCCAGGTTTACATCCAGGTTTTGGACGAGTTTGCAGTCAGCGTTGGGTACTCAGTTGAACCTAAGCACTGCTTACCATCCAGAGACAGATGGGAAAACAGAAAGAGTGAATCAGGTGATGGAGGACATGCTTAGAATGTATGTCATGGATCAACAAACTCATTGGGAAAAGCACTTACCTTTGGTGGAGTTTGCTTACAACAACAGTTACCATAGCTCAATTGGGATGCCTCCATATGAAGCTTTATATGGAAGGCCATGCAGGACACCATTGAGTTGGGAAAGGTTAGAGGATTGAGTAATTATAGGACCTGAGTTGATTCAGGAAATGGAAGAATAGGTTGTTCAGATTAGACAGCGGTTAAAGGAAGCACGGGATAGGCAGAAGAGTTATGCCGATGCGCATAGGGTTGACCGAAGCTATAAGGTTGGTGATGCAGTGTTCGTCCGCATCAGGCCTAGCAAAAGTACCATCAGGTTTGGGAAGGGGACAAAGTTGTCACCATGATTTATAGGACCCTTTGAAATTTTAGAAAAGGTTGGACCTATTGCGTATCGTCTTGCGCTGCCACCCCATTTGCATAAAACTCATAATGTTTTTCATGTATCTATTTTACGATATTATGTAGCTGATGAGTCACATAAAATAAATTGGAAGGAACTGCAGGTTTCGGACGAGGGAACCATCAGGGTCGAACCATTACTTATATTGGACCGCAGGGTTAAACAGTTGAGGCACCGTTTGGTGGACCAAGTTAAGGTCCAGTGGGACCGATATAGCCCAGGGTCTACTACCTGGGAGGACGCAGAGACTATGCGTCGTGATTATCCCACATTATTTTGATCATAACTTCGGGACAAAGTTTCCTGAAGGGTGGGTGTATGTAACACCCCATTTTGACATTTCTACCTGAACTACTATTATATGTTGTATTTGTTTGATTGTGAGACCTCGTCGGTTTGACGACACTGTGGACATATGGTTCTATTATTTTGCCGATATATATATGTGTGTGTGATATGATAGTATTATGGTCGGTAGTCATGTTTAGATATGTATCATGTGTTAATTATGTCAAATATATGGAAATTACTGAATGATGGGTACGTGGATACCGTTACAGATATATGTTGAAATAATGAATGTTAGGCCAGGTGCATGGCGAATGAATGAGTTTATTGTTGTCATGTTATGATGGGATATATGTGTACATATCGAGGATTATGCACGATATCCTATATGATATGTCGAGGACTAACTTACAGGTTGAAACGGCTAAGTGATAGCTGGAACCTACGAGGTGGGAGGACCTCGGGGACATGGACTTCTAAAGATAAATGGTATGTGAATGATGCATTTATTTACTTTCGTATGGTTATTATGCTGTTTATTATGATGTATGTTATGACATGGGTGGGGTAGAGTTCCAGGAAACTCAACCGCCTAGATCGGTTATACGATGACAGACCGAGTACAAGTGCAACGCTGTTGTTATGTCGAGTAGACATAGTCCCTTGTTCCATTAAGGGGGGGTGGAGGCTTTACCCACTGTTTATCCCCGAAACCCAGAGTCATGGGAGGGCTGTGCTACGACGCGCTCCCCAAGATGTGTGATGATGACTGGTGGTTGCCTACTGGGGAAGCTTGGTCGATGTGGTCGACACTTCCGCTTACGGGTTCTAGCTGAAACCGGTCATGACTTGACATTCCAGGGTAGTCCAGCAGAGGACAGGATAGGATGTGGAAGTTAGTAATGATGTAGGTAGATAGATGTAGCGTGAA